>ML305531.1:0-42112 GCA_005239505.1 Nicotiana paniculata | reverse complement strand
AATTCAAGTTATCCAAATCTAGGATCAATTAGGACTTTTAAGGTTGTAATATAGTCTAAGGGACATGTAAGACATATTTGAGAATAGTGACTAACCATCCTAAGCACTTTAATCCACTACCTTCACAAATTAATACATATTCTTGTCAACCAATTCCCTTTCCACAATTCATATTCAACATAGCCCTTTTTCAATTAAGCACTTCGATATTTTCACTAGCACAAATTAATAAAAATTGGAGGTGTGTATCTTTTTGTACATACTTTTACTATCATTTTTTTTCTTTCCTACACATACTCCATACATGAAGATTCAATGGCTAGTGACTGTTGAATACAATTTTTAGTGCACTAACAAGTCTTTTCATAGCTCCACTCAAAAGTTAATCCCCAATATCTCACTTTACTTCTCTTAGCGACNATAGGGGTACGGCTTGTAATGTGGGTACCAAAGGAAAGGTCTAAAGGCTCAAAGGGGCTATCAATGGAAAATTTAATTCTTATGTGACAAGCACATCCATGATCAAGCAAGAAAATGCCTATGTCATCTCCTAGATTATCATAACCTACAATTTCGCTTCAATTAACACACGGGGCAAGTTCTAGACTACACAGGATCACATAGAAAATCACTAAACCTCACACACACATTGCACATGACTCAATCACAACGGTTTTATTCAACTCTCAAGTCAAGCAAGCACACAAAATTGAGAGAATTAAGCAATATTACACCATGTAGCATACAAGTCAAACAACTGAGCTAAGGCGTCACAAAATAGGCTATTTATTTTTACTCAGGCATCACATGTCAAACCAAATATAAGAGAAAGCAGAATGTATTTTATAATCTAATATGCCGGCATCAAACATGTCATGGGGTATTTCTAAGTTACTCAGCTTCTTCCTAAATACTTTAAAAAAAAATTAAAGTGCCCGGTTCAAGTTACACCCTTGAAAAAGAACCGTTGCCCAAAGAACACCAAGGGATACTACCTATCTATCCTACAAAAAATAAAAAAAATCTTTTTGGCATTTTTAAATCGGACTTTATCACTCAAGAAAATTGTCCAACAGATCCATCGTTGGGAAAAATTCGAGATTTTTCTAAGAAACAATAATTTTATTCAATTACACCTCAGAAAGTAGTTTCCCCACCCCACACTTATGTTATTCATAGTCCTCGATTCATGATCACAAAGAAAAACATTAAAACAAGGGTGAGAAATACTCCCTGAGACCTCCTCGGGTCTAGCTCGGACATGATTCTCAATCTTTAGAGTCGGGCTAACCCCACACTTAAGCCCAAACATACCCCTCAACTTTAACTTTTGGGTACTGAGACTTCCCTAATCTGCAAAATAAAAACAACACAAAATTGACACAAAAAAATAATAATGAAAAGATATACAGGCTGGATTGCCTCCCAACAAGCGCCTTATTTATAGTCGTGGCACGACTCTGCTACTTCACCACTTTTCCTTCCACTTTGAGGATATGAATTGCGTCCCCAATTTTGCATCAATTTTTCTGTCACGTTCATGCGGTGGTTGTGTAAAAATGAAGGGACCAAACAATAGGTATAGCATCTTGCACTTCTTGGCCCTTAGGTGAGGGATGTCATTTTGTCTCCTTGGCATCACAAATTTCAGAATATAAACACTTTGTTCCTCATCCATTGACTCCTCTATATGCTCGACTGGATTAATTCCCATGTCACCAACCAAAAACAATGTTGAAAAGTGTTTAGAATGAGGTCCAATATGCTCCAATTCAAAAACTGCATTANGATTTTATTAGTTGAGCTTGTTCCTCTAGCGAAGATTGGCTCATTATATCTGCTTCTTCAAAATTATTTTCTGGTGGGAACTCGCTCTCTTCGTCGAGTTGAGGTTCTTCTTGGAAATTGGCCATTAATTCATCCATTCTAGCCTGGAGTCTTTTGATAGCTAAGAAGTCAAGAACTTGTTGCTCGACTATCATGTTCTGTTGCTCCGCTTCTTGTCTCATCAAGTCCATAATACGAGTCATGATTTCCATATCCTCCACTTCCTTGCTTCTATCAAACTCATTAACATTATTAGAAACATTACAATAAAAGCTCTAAGAAGGATAATAAGAATTAGGACAACCATCCTAATGGCCACCTTGACAACCACACACATTACAAAAAATACACAAATTAGATTGAGATGGACAATATTGCCACATGTGTGGTCCTCCACAATATGGACAAGGATCGTCATAATAAGAATAACCACTATTCGACCAATAATCATTCCACGATGCCATGTCAAGAAAGATAATAAAATATTAAATTAGGATACAAATAAAAAATAAAAAAAATTAAAAACGTAAATAGACAAAAGTAAAAATTCAATCTAGTAGAATAGTTAATTTCTAAGTCCCCGGCAACGGCGCCAAAAACTTGTTGGTCCCAAACGCACACGCAAGTATACGTGGTCGACAAGTAATATAGGATTGTAAGTCCAGATATCGTACCCATAGAGACTTGTGATTAACTATCAACTAAAAACCCAAACAATTAATCTATTCAAGCGAACACTAAAGTATGAATATTTAACTAAACTTAATCTAGAATAGTAAACTATGAAATTAACAAAATAGATTGGCGAGATTTTAGATATGAATTCAATGAGATCCGATATTCTAGAGCTATGGGTTAGCTAACAATCCTGTTGAGTTTTCCACTTTAATCGTCTAATTAATTTATTTGGTTTATTGATTGACGAGGTTAATATTGCTCATAGCCTTCTACCGAAGTACAACTCGCCTATTCAAGCTAACCTAACGCCTATATTCCTATGAAATTAGGATTAACAAGAACGCATTAATAATTCCCGTATAATAACCAAGCAAGGCGATTAGGTATATTCCTATCCTAACCTCAAATCCGCTCCCCTGAAGGGTGAAGATATTGCTCTACCCAATCTTATATGCAATCTAGAATTCCCTCTCCCGAGTTCAATCCTATATTCATAGATAGTATTCAATTGGTGATCAAGCAATCAAATAATTACGTGTAAGATTTAATAAATAAACCAATATGATAAAATAATAAGAACAATTCAAGCTTCAAACTACAACGTTCATGTAGCACCCAAAACTCTAGAACTAATGAACTATGAAATTAAAGGAAGAGAAAAGAAGAAAAACTAGGTAGAAGCCTCCTTCAAGCGTGGTGTGTGTTCCTCCACTTCAACCCCCCTCGTGAATCTCTTCGTGAATATACCACGTGAATCTCCTAAAAAAATCCCCCTTGAAGTTGTGTTTTTGGGTCTATTTATATGTTTGGGATAAACCCTAAACGTGTAGGAGACTTCTATTCAAACCAGAAAACACTTAAAACCTTCAAAGCTCGGAATTGACCGGACCAGGGACCCCCGGCGTTAAGCCCCAAACACCCCACTATAGCCTGGGTAGGCCAGGCTTTAGGGGCAAAACGCCCCACTATAGCCTGGACAGGACATGCTTTAGGGGAAAAACACCCGGCTATGGCCCGGGTCACTCCTTTTCGACTCTTGAGCGTATTTTTGACGTTTATGCTCCCATTTAGCTCGGCTTCCATCTCCAATTCACCTACACATGAAATAGACTCCATTATGCACATATAACATGTATTTTTATCGCAAAAGCACATAAAATGTACGGTACATGATGCTTAAAACTATGGATTCTAGCCACGCATCAACGGTCACTGGTGTGTATGCATATTCCGGGATGGATTTTCCCTGGGCCTGAGAGCCATATACAGTACTGAGTGGAATCCTGTGTGAGAGCTATGAGCACTATGTGCATTTCCACTCTGTTGATACATTGGCATGTAGAGTACTGAGCTATACTTGGGTTGCTTATCATATCGGTCATATTCTGTTTTCATTATCTGTCGAAACTGTGAGCATGTCTAAATTTCGTGTATTGTTTTCATTACAATTATTGAGGTTTAGTCCGTCACTACCTCTTAGCCCGTAGTTTGGGTTCGTTACTTCTGAGTTGGTGTACTCACGTTACCTCCTGCACCTTGTGTGCACATTCAGGTATAGTGGGACTTGGTAGTGGTTGCTGAGCTACAGTCAGAGTTCCTTGGGAGGCATCGAGGTAGCAGTTGGCGATCGCAGCCTCGATTATCTCCTTCTCTATCTACCTGTCTTATTTAATTATTTCAGACAACTTTATGCCGACATTGTATTTTGATATTCGATGTAGTAGCTCATACTCGGTGACACTAGATCTGGGTTCGGGTCTTTCTCTTACTTATGTTTTCAATGATGATTAAACTCTTAAATGCTTTATAAGTCTGAGACTATTGCTGCAAATGTAGTGGATTTTCTGAATATAACTGTTAGCAAATGAAATGTGTGGCTTGCCTGATTTCACGATAGGCGCCATCACGACTGGGTATTTCGGGTTCGTGACAGTTTTTCAATGGGTATGGTTGAAATTCATTGAAAACATATAGATGAGTCAATATACAAAATTTGAGGAAGATTAAAGGTGATTTGGGCTGATTTGACATCAAAATCCGTAGTTAAAATCGAGTTCAAAAAATTCTTCTGCGACACATGTATCAAACATGTATTACACATGTATCTCACACACAGGTATACATATGATACACATTTGATACAAATATGATACATATGTGATACAGAAATGATGCACAGTGTGATGCACACATTGTTCATCTTCGACTTTGAATTTTCAATTCAAACCACCTCAAAACTCCACCGATTCATCCCAAAACTGAGATTCAAGCTCCTTAAGATGTACCCAATCTATTCTAATAACACTCACTCAAAAGAAATGAAAAATTTGATCTTTTTTTGCTACAAATAACTAATTGGCAAATATTAGTAATATTTGGATAATATTAGTAATATCTTATGAATTGGCCAATTTTTTAAATAAGCTACTTATAAAGGGATATGGCTAGTAGTTTCCCAACATGTAATCTCTCTATCCTTGTATAAATTTGATCGTGTAATTCTAATATATATGGGCTTTGAGCCCGGCTTCTACGTAAACCCACATTTCGGTAGGCCTAGCTTCGCAGGAAGTACACAATAGACATTCTTAGGGCTGCTATTTAGGTATAAATCAATACTTATTTTGTTCGAAAAATTTAAACTATAAGTCTTAATTTCAGGATATTTAGGATAATTGCGTCCCAAAAAATTGAACTGAAAAACTGAAACTTAAAATACATTGATTAATTCCTAAATAGCAACCCTCTAGAGTGGCTTTCTGGTGTCATTTCTACCTACTCTAAAAGGACATTAGTTACAACAATAATCATAATGATAGCTTGAATGCCTAATCCTTCTTTTTAGCCCAATGCAAAATTGGGCTTTGATCATGTTCATTCAGCCCAACCCAGTTATACTTCTATTGTATAGGTAAACACTTCCATAAAAGAACTATTATTCCACGTTTTGGTTTTCATGTCTCTTTCTTTGAATATAACTATTTATTTTTATTCATGCTCGGATTGACTTTTTAATCATGACATTAATTAACTATTTAGATTTTACCACTTCAATTGCAATAAGACAATAAAGATGTAAAATTGAATACTAACTTTAATAGTTGAACTTACGCAAGTTGCCTTGCATATATAAAACCAATTGACATGATAGAATAACTATTAATTGATACTTAACACTTGTCTATCTATATTTATATTAAAAGCACGAATACTCTTAGCAAAATATCATTCGCCTTTCTTTATCCTATAAAAATAGATTTCACAATAGCTAAATAGTAATTTAAGTTATTTTTCTATTATTTAGGACTTAATTATAGTAATTTAATATAGTATAGATTATTATTAAATCATAACTAATCAATACATATTCTCACTTTAATTTATTGTTTAATCATGGTAAATTAATATAGTGCAGTTTTTGTATATTTACTGATGTTTCTTTATTTTTCAATATGTTAACCATGATTGAGGATTTCTATGTGGTAGTTTTTCCCTTGTTAAGTTAGCTATATAAAATTAATATTCTTTATTTTCAGTACTCACACATTTATCTTACAACTTAAACATAATTTTAAATAAAATATTAATATTTTTTTTACTCATTTAGATAATGGTACACGAGCCACGCACGTACTATATCAATTGCTATATCTATATCTATAGTGTACAATATATTAAAGCATGAAAACCCAAAACGAAATATCGTTCGCCTTTTTTACCCTTTAAATTTAATTTAATACTGGACAAAAGTGTCATTTAATAATTTTGTTAATACTTAAGACGTTCAAAGTTAATTACTAGAATTTTTGACTATTATATATTTTCTTATTTCAACTAGGTAAAAACCCCTAATATTTAGAAATTTAATATTTACTTTTGTAAATACAAATTTTTCCCTTATTTGAATAGTTGTCTTTTACGAAGTCATAAAGTATAAGTCCATCCTTCTCTTTTCATAAAAATCACCATCGTTGTTAATTTATAAAAGAATTTGTCTTCAAGACGCATACGACAAGGACTCATCGAGGTATGCTTCTCAATTTTTTCTGTGATTTATAAAAAGTTTAACCTACGATATATATTGCTTTGATCTGGATTATGTGCCTAAATGTACGGAAAAAATCCCATATGGATACATTTTTTTCTGTTTATTCTTTTGTTTGATTTTTATCTTTCTGGAAAGTTCAAGTTTTACAGCTTTTTTTGGATGGTTGTTACTTGTTGTGTTGTATCGTATTGTTACTTTAAATATGTTATTTATTTTGATTGTTACTTAAATTTTATTGTATCATATCGTTTAAATCCGTCGTTACATAATGACGAAAAGTGCCACTTTATGGAATAACCGATTTGGTGTGATCGCGTCGTTTCCTTATTTTTTCCTCTCATCTTACCTTTTTATAATTAAATAATCCTATTTATTCTTTTCCCTATATTTTTATTTAATAATATTATCTCATACCTTACTTTTTCTTTATAATATTACAAGTTTATTCTTCATATTATTGATGCATGATGTTTCGAAACGACGTCAAATAATACAATCTATCCAAATATTATATACATCAAAACGATACAGTATAAATAATATTATACAATACATTATAAAACAATAAATAAGAACCATCCAAACAAGTTGTTAGTCTTTGCTTTATGTAATCTCTTTGTGGTGCACTGCAAATATATCCTGTATCAATTATTGTAAATATTTGTATAATACTTTGCAAAAAGATACTAAACTATAACGTTATTCCGTAGAATCGCCATTCTTAATAGTTTCTATTAACATATCGATAGATATTATTTATGATTACATGAATATTCTAAACACATTGTTAGTAGACGCATAATCACACGCGCAAAACACGTATCCTAAGACTAGTATTGTCACAATTCATTTCCGGAATTGTGATGGCGCCTGTCGTGGAACCAGGCAAGCCACATATTTTATCTAACTAAATACAATTTTCAATAAAATATCCTTCTTAATAAGTCTGTGGATAAAAATAATAATAAATCAAAATTTGGAAACCAATTTATGAAATCCAAAACCCAAATCCTACAAACCCCGGATCCAGTATCACACAGTCATGAGCTTCTAGTACGTAATACAACAAAAAAGAAATGACCAACATAGTCTGAAAATAAATACAACGGTAGAAAAGGAAGAGAAGACGATATCACAGTCGCCAGCTGCTACCTCGTCAACTCTGATGAAACTGCAGCTACTCACTGATCAGAGCTGAATCCCGCTTTACCTGGATCTGCACACAAGGTGCATGGGGTAACGTGAGTACACACAACTCAGTAGTAACAAAACCAAATTACGGGCTGAGAGGTAGTGACGGACTAAACCTCCGATAATTCGAACAACAGTATATAACTTGGACATGACAGTAATATATCAGGAAATAAATACGATACATCAACATATGTCTGTAACTCTGTATACTAGCATGAATTCATATGGAATCAAGAATGATGTACACTCAGTAATAAAACTATCATAAGGTGGTCCAATCAGTACTAGAATACGGCCTTCCGGCCCCAGGGAAAGTCCATCCCGGATTTACATAACACAAGTGACACAGTCACCTAGTACTAAGGGAAAAGGCCGATCCAGTCCTCCACGGAGTAGATCCATCTCCGGAACATAAGAACCACGGAGAAAATCCATCTCCGAAATATAATACTCGGACAAGATCCATGTCCAGGGAAGATCCACCCCTCAATATCTGTGCGCTCATTGGGGATGTAAAGATTCCGGAGGGGCTCCTTTCAGCCCAAGCGCTATATCAAGCCAACAAAGGCATGATTCCAGGGTCGCTGCGGTGTGCAGTCCGACCTCATAACAGTCTCAAAACCAGGCTCCAAGCCTCACTCAGTCAGTACCTTCTAGTCTCATTCACAATGCTCTAACATATGAAAATCAGCCCAAACCAATGATAATATAGAATAAACTAGCAACTTACGAGACTGAGACATGAAACATATACTATAACAGGACTGAGTACATGAAAACAATAATCATAAATAGAGACAGCAATAATCGGCCGTTCCGGTCTGAACATATCGGCGTGAAGCCTTAACATTTATACTTAGCATGATTTCTATTGCGTTCAATGTAAATGCCACCTTCACAGTACAAATATCAACCTGAGGTAACCATTAGACAGTGCCATGGGATGAGCCACGCTACAAATATTCGGTGTAGGCCCGCATGCCCGTCACTTGGCAAGTGTGTCACCTTAATTAACATCAATATCAAATAGTTTGGGGTTTCGAACCCTCAGTTCCAAGTTTGGAAGCGTTACTTACCTCAAAACAGGCTAATATACTATTCCGCAGTGCCCTTACCTCTAAATTCGGCCTCCGAGTGCTCCAAATCTACCAACAATCAGATGTATATCATTATAATATGCTAAGGAACTAATCCCAATTGAAATGTATCAAAAATACTCAAAAATCCCGAAATTGGTCAAACCCGACCCTCGAGCCCACGTTCCGAAACTCAGAAATTTTTATACCAAACTGTTCTTCATCATCTCACGTGTCCGTACATATAAAGAACACTAAATTCGAAGTCCAAATGACCCCTCAAATCCCTATTTTAAAGACTCTTAATCCCAAGCCCTAATTACCCAAATTTACACTGATTTTTCCCTAATTTTCCACCATAAATCTGACCTTTAATCACATATAAGCGAGTTTAGAGTCTAGAAACCTTACCTCAATTAAGAACTATCGAATCCCCTCTTCAAAACCCTTCCAAAATCTTCACACCCGGATGAAATATTGAGAAAAATGGCTAAAATTCGCGAAGGCACGCTTTTATACTTTCTGTCTAGTGGGTCCGCACCTGCGACCACTTACTCGCACCTGCGGGACCGCACCTGCGGAGCCCAAGTGCGCACCTGCGGAAAATCCCAAGGACTCTAACTTCCGCACCTGCGATCGACCTCTCGTACCTGCGGCCTCACAGGTGCAGCAATTACCTCGCACCTGCGGACTCTTCTCACTCAGCCAACTTCCGCACCTGCGGTGCCATGTCCGCTCCTGCGGAACCGCACCTGCGGCTCCCCATCCGCAGGTGCGAAAACACCAGCAACAGAAACATCAACATTGACAAAACCATTCCAAACCCCCGTTAACCATATGAAACCATCCGAGCCCCTCGGGACCCCAACCAAACATACTAACACATCATATATGATCATTCTAACTTAGTCGAGTCTCCGAAACATCAAACACAACATAAGAACCCCAAAAACACGTCGAATTCAAGCATATGAACTTTGAATTTTCTAAATGACCTGAAATTTTACAGACATATTCAAAATGACATTACGAACCTGTTCCAGCTGTTGGAATTCCATCCCGACCCCGATAGCCTATTTTCCACTGCCACCCAGAAATCGCCAAAAACTAACTTTCGCCAATTCAAGCCTAATTCTACACCGGACATCACAAAAATATTCTGAACACACTCCTAAGTCCCAAATCACCTAACGAAGCTATCCGATCCATAAAATCCACATTCCGAGGTCATTTCCCAATAAGTCAACTCTTAGTTGACTTTTCCCATTATAAGGCTATCTTTACCGGCTAAGTTACTGAATTCTTATTTAGCCATTCTGATTTCAAGTCTACCGACTCTAACACATCAATAATTGAATAACCAATCCATGAAAAGTCAATGACAACAATAAAAATGCAATTTCTACGTAATGAGGGACCGGGTCGTTACATTCTCCCCCTCTTAAACAAACGTTCATCCTCGAAGGGGTCTAGAAACATACCTGGAGTCTCAAACAAGTGAGGATATCTGCTCCGCATCTCCTGCTCGGTCTCCCAAGTAGCCTCCTCCACTGGTTGACCTCTCCACTGCACCTTCACTGAAGCTATCTCTTTTGACCTCAACTTTCTGACCTCGCGAGCCAAAATAGCCATTGGCTCCACCTCATAAGACATATCGTCCTAGAGCTGAACTATGCTGAAGTCTAACACATGGGACGGGTCACCAACATATTTTTTGAGCATCGACACATGAATTACCGGATGAACACTCAATAGAACGGGTGGCAAGGCAAGTCCATAAGCCAACTCTCCAACCTTCTAAAGCACCTCGAAAGGACCAATAAACTGCGGACTTAGCTTTCCTCTCTTTCCGAACCTCATAACACCCTTCATAGGTGATACCTTCAGTAGTACCTTATCCCTTTCCATAAAGGACACATCTCGAACCTTCCGGTACGCGTAAATCTTATGTCTAGACTTCGCCATGCAAAGTCACTCCTGAATCAACTTCACCTTCTCCAATGCATCCTGAATCAAATCTGTGCCTAATAACTTAGCCTCACCAGGCTCGAACCAACCAACCGGAGATCTACACCATATAAGGCCTCATACGGGGCCATCTGAATACTGGACTGGTAGCTGTCATTATATGCAAACTTTGCTAGTGGTAGGAACTGATCCCATGAACCACCAAAATCAATCACATAATCCCGTAACATGTCCTCCAAAATCTGAATAGTCCTTTCTGACTGCCCATCGGTCTGGGGTTGAAAATATGTGCTCAACTCTACCTCAGTACCCAACCTCTCTGTACTGCCCTCCAAAATTGAGATGTGAACTGATACCTCTGTCAATAATAATAGAAATCGGAACTCCATGCAATCAGACAATCTCCTTAATGTAAATACCAGCTAACCGCTCTGAAGTATAAGAAGTGCTGACAAGAATGAAGTGCGCGGACTTGGTAAATCTATCTACAATGACCCAAATAGCATCAAAACTCTTCGAAGATCGTGGAAGCCCAACTAAAAAGTCCATGGTAATCCGCTCCCACTTCCACTCCGGAATATCTAACCTCTGAAGTAATCCACCTGGTCTTTGGTGCTCATACTTGACCTGCTGGCAGTTGAGACACCGTGCTACATACTCAACAATATCTCTCTTCATCCGCCTCCACCAGTACTGCTGTCTCAGATCCTGGTACATCTTTGCGGCACCCGGATGAATAGAATACCGCGAACTGTGAGCCTCTGCTAATATTAACTCTCGAATACCATCCACATTGGGCACGCAAATATGGACCTGCATTCTCATAACTCCGTCATCACCAATAGTCACATCCCGGGCATCACCCCGACGAACTCTATCCTGAAGAACTAATAAGTGGCAGTCATAATACTGTCGTGCCTTAATCTAGTCAAATAAAGAAGACCGGGAAGCCATGCTAGCTACCACCCGCGGAGGGTCTGACAAATCAAATCTCACCAACTGTCCCGCTAAAGCCTGAACATCAAGTGCTAACGGTCGCTCTGCTGCCGAAAGGTAAGATAGGCTCCCCAAACTCTCGGCTCTGCGACTCAAGGCATCGGCCACTACATTGGCCTTCCCCGGGTGATACAAAATAGTTAAGAACGCAAATTCAAGTCCTTCTACCTGAGCAGATACTGCAAGCTACGATGATCAGTGAAAATTTCACACTGTACCCCATACAAGTAATGCCGCCAAATCTTTAAGGCATGAACAATGGCATCCAACTCAAGATCGTGCACTGGATAATTCTTCTCGTGCACCTTCAGCTGTCTGGACGCGTAGGCAATCACCCTACCGTCCTACATCAAAACCGCTTCCAATCCAACTCTAGAAGCATCACAATAGACTGTGTAAGAACCCGAAACCTTACGCAATACCAATACCGGAGCTGTAGTCAATGCTGACTTGAGCTTCTGGAAGCTCTCCTCGCACTCATCGGACCATCTGAATGGAGCACCCTTCTGGGTCAATCTGGTCAAAGGTGAAGCAATAGAAGAAAATCCCTCCACAAAGCGATGGTAATAACCCGCCAAACCCAGGAAACTCATAATCTCCATAGCTGAGGACGGTCTAGGCCAACTCTGCACTGCCTCTGTCTTCTTCGGGTCCACCTGAATACTCTCACTAGACACTACGTTACCCAAGAAAGCTACCGAACCAAGCCAAAACTCACATTTGGAGAAGTTTGCGTAAAGCTTCTCCTCCCTCAATCTCTACAACACAACCCTCAAATGCTGAGCGTGCTCCTCCTGGCTACGAGAGTACACCAGGATGTCATCAATGAACAATAACGAATGAATCAAGGTAAGACTGAAACATTATGTTCATCAAATGCATGAACACGACTGGGGCATTGGTCAGCCCAAAAGACATAACCAGAAACTTATAGTGGCCATATCTGGTCCTGAAAGCAGTCTTCGGAATATCAGAATCCCGAATCTTCAGCTAATGGTACCCAGAAATCAAGTCAATGTTGGAGAACACCCTAGCTTCCTGTAGCTGATCGAACAAGTCATCAATACGGGGCAAAGGATACCGGTTCTTCACCATAACCTTGTTCAGCTGCCTATAGTCAATGCACATACGCATGGATCCATCCTTCTTCTTTACGGACAACACCGGTGCACCCCAAAGGCGACACACTATGCCGAATGAACCCCTTATCTAGGAGTTTCTGAAGTTGTTCCTTCAATTCCTTCAACTCTGTTGGGGCCATGAGGTAAGGGGGAATAGAGATAGGCTGGGTGTCTGGAAATAAGTCAATACCAAAATCAATATCCCCGTCAGGTGGCATGCCTGGAAGGTCTGCTGGGAAAACGTCCGGGAACTCACGGACCACAGGAACAGAATCAATGGAAGGAGTCTCACTACTAACATCCCTCACAAAAGCCAGATAAGACTCACACCCCTTCCCAATCATACGCCAAGCCTTCAGAAAGGAAATCACCCTGCTAGGCACGTACTCCACCGAACCTCTCCACTCAATCCTCGGAAATCCGGGCATCGCTAAGGTCATGGTCTTGGCATGATAGTCGAGAACCGCATGGCATAGAGATAGCCAATCCATGCCTAAAATCACATAGAAGTCAACCATGCTAAGCAATAATAGATTTGCCCGGGTCTCCCGACCCCCAATATATATAATACAAGACCGGTACACCCGGTCTACCACAACAGTATCCCCCACCGGAGTCGACACATGAACAACTAAAAACAAAGACTCACGGGGCGTATCCAAGAAATGGGCAAAGTATGAAGAAACATATGAATACGTAGAACCAGGATCAAATAATACTGCAGCATCCCGGTGACAGACTGAGATAATACCTGTAATCACTGCATCTGAAGCTATGGCATCTGGTCTGCCCGGAAGTGCATAGAAACGGGCCTGCCCTCCACCTGACCGACCTCCCCCTCTAGAGCCGCCTCTGACTGACTGACCTCCACCCCTAGCTGCCTGAGCGGGTGGTGTAGAAACTGGTGCTGAAGCTGGAGGCTGGCTCCTGTGTTGAAATGAACTACCAGAAAGGCAGGGAAAATACCTCTTGATGTGACCAGGATCCCCACACTCGAAACAACCCCTCACAGCAATTGACGATGGGGACTGAAGGGAACCCCTAGAACAAAGGTAGCTGCTAGAAGAACCATGTGCTGAGGAACCCTGAACTGATGGTGGCCGGGATGAGCTCCAGTCCGGAAGTTCACTAATGAGGAACGATCCGGATGAGAGCTACGAGGACCGTGTCCTGATGAAGCACCACCGTAAGCTGGACGAGCTGGCGGAGAAGGCCTGGATGGTCTGTATCTGCTGTGCCGAGACTGACCTCCTGAGTGATCACCACTATAACTACCAGAACCTCGAGGCCTCTTGGCCTCTCTCTCAACACGCTCCTGGCGACGTACTGACTCAATAGCCCTGGCTATGTCAACTACCTCCTCAAAAGAAGCACCGGATACCCTCTCCCTGGTCAGAAAAATCCGTAGCTGATAAGCGAGACCATCAACAAATCTCCGAATCCTCTCTCTGTCTGTGGGAACTAGCCAGATGTCATGACGGGCTAACTCAGAGAACCTCATCTCATATTGCGTCACGGTCATGTCTTCTTGACGCAACTGCTCGAACTCTCTATGTAGCTCCTCTCTGTGAGACTATGGTATATACTTCTCCTGAAAGAGAATGGAGAACTAGTGCCATGTAAGGGGCGATGCATCAGCGGGTCTACGCCTCTCATAGGCCTCCCACCAAGCAAGTGCAGCTCCTGAAAACTGGAATGTCGTGAATGGAACCCCACTGGCCTCTAATATCCCTGCAGTACGTAGTATCCTCTGACACTTGTCCAAGAAGGCCTGGGCATCCTCGCCTCTGTACCACTAAAAGTCGGAGGCTGGAGTCTGCTGAACCTCTCCAACCTACGCTGCTCATCATCAGCTAAAGCTGGGACCACATAATCCTGTACCAGAGCAATCTGCTGCACTGGGGCTGCCCCAGGTGTCTGAAGTCCCTAGGTGACCTGCTCAGGTTTCTGGGCAGTTGGAGTCTGAATGCCCCCCTGTCCTGAGAAGTAGTAGAAGTAGTGGACATAGCGACGACCTGTGCCAAGCTGGTGCACACAGTCAAAATCTGGGCTAGGGTCTCCTGAAGACCCGGAATCACAATGGGCACTGCTGGTGCCTGAGTCTGCCCCGCTGGAATTTCAGCTGCGGGGACCTGCTCCTGGGCAATGGAAGGGTCCACAGGTGCTGCCCCGGCTGCTGTGCGGGCCGCACCCCTCCCTCTGCCACGGCCTCAACTTCGGGCTGGTCCTGCTGGGATCTTGTCACCACTATCGGTAGCACGAGTCCTCACCATCTGTGAGAGAATGAAAACAACAGAAGTTTAGTTTCAGAGTTCAACAGAGTCGCATGACAGAATTCAAAGATGTGGGACTTTCCTAAGGGTTCTGTAGCCTCTCGAAGATAAGTACAGACGTCTCCGTACCGATTCACAAGACTCTACTAAACCTGCTCATGACTGGTGAGATCCATTTAACCTAGGGCTCTGATACCAACTTGTCACGACCCATTTCCGGAGTCGTGATGGCGCCTGTCTTGTAACCAGGCAAGCCACCCATTTTATCTATCTAAATAAAATTTTCAATAAAATACCCTTCTTAACAAGTCTGTGGATAAAAATAATAATAAATCAAAATTTGGAAACCAGTTTATGAAATTCAAAATCCAAAATCCTACAAACCCCAGATCCAGTGTCACACAGTCATGAGTTGCTAGTACGTAATACAACCAAATTGAATTGACCAACATAGTCTGAAAATAAATACAACGGTAGAAAAGGAAGAGAAGACGAGATCACGGTCGCTAGCTGCTACCTCGTCAACTCTAATGAAACTGGTGCTACTCACCGGCCAAAGCTGAATCCCGCTGTACCTGGATCTGCACATAAGGTGCAGGGGGTAACGTGAGTACACCAACTCAGTAGTAAAGAAACCAAACTACGGGCTGAGAGGTAGTGACGGACTAAACCTCCGATAATTCGAACAACAGTATATAACTTGGACATGACAGTAATATATCAGGAAATAAACACGATGCATCAACATATGTCTATAACTCTGTATACTAGCATGAATTCATATGGAATAAGGAATGATGTATACTCAGTAATCAAAGTCTCATAAGGTGGTCCACTCAGTACTAGAATACGGCTTTCCGGCGAAGGGAAAGTCCATCCCGGATATTACATAATACAAGTGACACAATTACCTAGTACTGAGGAAAAAGGCCGATCCAGCCCCCCACAGAGAAGATCCATCTCCGAAATATAAGAACCATGGAGAAAATCCATCTCCGGAACATAATACCCGGACAAGATCCATGTTCAGGGAAGATCCATCCCTTAATATCTGTGCGCTCACTGGGGGTGTAAAGACTCCGGAGGGGCTCCTTTCAGCCCAAGCGCTATATCAAGCCAACGAAGGCATGATTCCAGGGTCGCTGCGGTGTGCAGTCCGACCTCATAACAGTCTCAAAACCAGGCTCCAAGCCTCACTCAGTCAGTACCTTCTAGTCTCATTCACAATGCTCTAACATATGAAAATCAGCCCAAACCAATGATAATATAGAATAAACTAGCAACTTACGAGACTGAGACATGAAACATATACTATAACAGGACTGAGTACATGAAAACAATAATCATAAATAGAGACAGCAATAATCGGCCGTTCCGGTCTGAACATATCGGCGTGAAGCCTTAACATTTATACTTAGCATGATTTCTATTGCGTTCAATGTAAATGCCACCTTCACAGTACAAATATCAACCTGAGGTAACCATTAGACAGTGCCATGGGATGAGCCAGACTACAAATATTCGGTGTACGCCCGCATGCCCGTCACTTGGCAAGTGCGTCACCTTAATTAACATCAATATCAAATAGTTTGGGGTTTCGAACCCTCAGTTCCAAGTTTGGAAGCGTTACTTACCTCAAAACCGGCTAATATACTACTTCGCAGTACCCTTGCCTCTAAATTCGGCCTCCGAGTGCTCCAAATCTACCAACAATCAGATATATATCGTTATAATATGCTAAGGAACTAATCCCAATCGAAATGTATCAAAAATACTCAAAAATCCTGAAATTGGTCAAACCCGACCCTCGGGCCCACGTTCCGAAACTCAGAAATTTTTATACCAAACTGTTCTTAATCATCTCACGTGTCCGTACATATAAAGAACACTAAATTCGGAGTCCATATAACCCCTCAAATCCCCATTTTAAAGTCTCTTAATCCCAAGCCCTAATTACCCAAATTTACACTGATTTTCTCCTAATTTTCCACCATAAATCTGACCTTTAATCACATATAAGCGAGTTTAGAGTCCAAAAACCTTACCTTAATAAAGAACTATCGAATCCCCTCTTCAAAACCCTTCCAAAAGCTTCAAACCCGGATGAAATATTGAGAAAAATGGCTAAAATTTGCGAAGGCACACTTTTATACTTTCTGTCCAGTGGGTCCGCACATGCGACCACTTAATCGCTCCTGCGGAATCTCACCTGCGGATACCAGGTGCGCACCTGCGGAAAATCCCAAGGACTCTAACTTCCGCACCTACGATCGACCTCCCGCACCTGCGGCCTCACAGGTGCGGCAATTACCTTGCACCTGCGAACTCTTCTCACTCAGCCAATTTCCGCACCTGCGGTTCCATGTCCGCTCCTGCAGAACCGCACCTGGAGCTCCCCATTCGCATGTGCGAAAACACCAGCAACAGAAACATCAGCAGTGACAAAACCATTCCAAACTCCCCGTTAACCATCCGAAACCATCCCGAGCCCCTCGGGACCCCAACCAAACATACTGATGCATCATATATGATCATTCAAACTTAGTTGAGCCTCCGAAACATCAAACACAATATCAGAACCCCAAAAACACATCGAATTCAAGCCTATGAACTTTGAATTTTCTAAATTTCACCAACGATGCCGAAACTACACAAAACAACTCGGATTGATCTGAAATTTTGCAGACATATCCGACCCCGATAACCTATTTTCCACTGCCACCCGGAAATCGCCAAAAATTAACTTTCGCCAATTCAAGCCTAATTCTACACTGGACATCACAAAAATATTCCAAACTCACTCCTAAGTCCCAGATCACCTAACGAAGCTCTCTGAGCCATAAAATCCACATTCCGAGGTCGTTTCCCAATAAGTCAACTCTCAGTTGACTTTTCCCATTATAAGGTTATCTTTACAGACTAAGTTACTGAATTCTCATTTAACCATTCCGATTTCAAGCCTATAGACTCTAACACATCAATAATAGAATAACCAATCCATGACAAGTCAATGACAGCAGTAAAAATGCAAGTCTACATAACGACGGACCGGGTGTTACAAGTATATTTAAAAAAATATACCTAGACCTTTGCACACAGTAGAACTGTTAAATGGGCAGGTTGAACTAATTTTGATGAGTCAATAATTGGATAGGTCAATAAATGGGTGGGCCAGGTTGGGCTGATTTTTTGGCGGGTCAAAATAGAGTGAGTCAATACATGAGCGGGTCAAAAGTTACTTGGGTTTGAGATCAAATTTCCACCCCTAGCTTATTGCTTTTCAGGAATTTCTCTATTAGATTGGTAGAGTTTATGTTATATTTACTCTACCTATATTGATAACTGTTTACAAACTCTATCCAATTGGTATAATTTTGTGCTTGCTCAATTGTTCACCAAATTCTACCAAATGATCTCAAATTTGAAATACATCATCAAATATCAACACAAACAATCCCCAATAATCAATTTAGTAAAAAAGACACAAAATTAAAAAGACCCACTCTATCTGCTTTGGTACTTTCTAAGGACCAAGAATGGAGTTTTGAGATTTTCAAAGCTAATCATTAAATTAATGTTTGAACTAAAAATTTAAGCACAAAGTATCAACATTCTAACGATGTTTATACTAACAAACCATTGATTTCTAACTTCCATTCCCAAACAAAAATTTCAAGCATACAAAATTGAAGAACTATGGTATTTTTGGCGGAGAAAAAGAGATAGAGAAGAAGGCGCCGAAGGAAAAATATGTTATTTGACATATAAGAGAAAGAGACGAAATTCATTTATTAAATACATCCAACTACGACGACATTCAGCTAAGACTAGTCCAATTGAAAATACGTTGCACAATTTTAGTGAGGAAATCCCATTTCAAGAATTGAGATAATGTGGTACAACTTGCAGCTGGTACAGTAAACTTCTCAATCAAAGTCTTAATATGAATGAGATATCTATAACGATCTAAGGCCAAAAACGAATGGGTAAGTGTTCTTCCACTAGAATTAATTATGTTTCATGAATTAGTTCTTGTTTTCATCATTTAAATTATGTTTTGGGTTGAGGAAGTTATGGGTTTTTGAAAGAAAACTTCAAAAATATAAACTCATGATTTTAAAGACCAAATGTTATCGGAATTGGATAAATTTAGTATGGGTGAACTCGTATCGGAATGGGTAATCAGAATTTGTAAAATTTGTCGGGTTCCGAGATGCAGGATCGAGGGTCGACTTTTCGGTCGATTTTCATAATTTTGTAAAGTTTGAAACTTTATTGTTCGGGATAGTTCCTTATACGTTTTATGTGTATTTTGAAGTTGTTTTAGTTGATTGTGAGCCGTCCGTAGGTCTTTCCGCCCGAGAAGTCTATTTTTGAGTACCGGGTTGTCGTCTTTGAGGTAAGTATCTTGCCTAACCTTGTGGGGGGGGGGGAACTACCCCTTAGGATTGAGTCTTCCTTATGGATTTTAGTCCGAGTATGCGAGGTGACGAGTGTGTACTCGGACTTATTTGCAATTATATTGGCCTTTTAGGATTCGTAGGTTCTTATATTACATGTGTGTGATTTGTAATTGTTAAATTTGAATCCTTGGTTGTTAATTTCATCCCTTCCTGTTTAAATTAGAATTATTTGTTTTTGGATTCCTTCATTAGCTATTTGGCCTTACTTGACTTAACTAAATATTCTACTTCTCTCATCATCATGCTATATTTTCTCCCTAGCTTGCCTAATTGACTATTATTAGTGTCATCTAGCCTTATAGTTGACTAGCCGTAGTTGGAACATCTATTCGTTGGAGTCAAGCATGCCCGTGAGTTTTACATCGTGATTTATATGTCTATTCCCTTAAGTGCCACTTACTCTAATTGTTAGACATTTATGCTATTGGTATTCCTTGATGTTGCCTATTACTTGGCCTTTGTTTAAGCTGAGTGTTATTTCGTGAAGTTAACTATTTAGGTGAGATTGGTTATAGCTGTTTCCCTTGCCAGGATGTTATAGTTTCTGTTACTGTTTATGCTGTTAATGATATGGTTTGTATTGTTGACTCCCTTGCCGGGATGTGATGGTTTCTATTACTGTTTATGTTGTTAATGATATTGTTTGTGCTGTTGAATCCCTTGCCGAGATGTTGTGATTTCTATTACTGGTTATGCTATTAATGGTATTGTTTGTATTGTTGACTCCCTTGCCGGGATGTGGTGATTTATGGGTCATATTGTTGGGTTTTCCTTGCCAAACTGTCTTTCTTGATATTGTTTGGGTGAGGAAGAGTGTAAAACACGAAGGGTGATGCCATGTATTGTGAGGATGAGAGTGTAAAAGCACGAAGGGTAATGTCGTGCAATGTTATGATATTAAAGTACGAAGGATAATGCCGTGCCATGTTATGATATTAAAGCACGAAGGATAATGTCGTGCCATGTTATGATATTAAAGCATGAAGGATAATGCAGTGCCATGTTACGATATTAAAGCACGATGGATAATGCCATGCAATGTTATGATATTAAAGCACGAAGGATAATGCCATGCCATGTTATGAGAGTAAAGCACGAAGGGTGATGCCGTGCACTTGTTTTTGTAAGGATGAGATTAAAGCACGAAGGGTGATGTCGTGCACTTGTTTTGGTGAGGATGAGAGTAAAAGCACGAAGGGTGATGTCGTGCACTTGTCTTTGTATTTTATTCCGTTGTTCTAAATTTTCATATTCCTCCTGTACTGCATGGCAATTTCTGAGTTACAGACTGAGTTCCGGTGGATAAATCTTGAGGATATTTCGATCAAGGGATTTTATTGAAGAGTATTATTAAAAAGCAATGGTTTTGAAATGATTATATTTGAATGAATTTTACATCGAAGGTATATTTGAAAAGCACTAATCTTGCCTAAAATGATATTTGGAAGTCATTTATTGGGAAAACATCTTTGTGAAGTTTCGTATTTTGAAAGAAACTATGTTTTATGTAATTCTTTCTACTAAATATACTTATATCTACTTTTGGAGAAAGTATGTTTTCAAAGGAAACTCTTCCATACAAAAATGATTTTATTTGCAAAAATTTCCATATGAACTGTTGTTTAAAGATTTCTACCAGTTATGGATTTTAATGGCTAAGGCCGGATGTGAATAAACCGACGTGGAGTTGAGTTATTGGTGTTCTTTATTGTATTGTGTTTCCTTTCAATTCATATTGTTGTGTTGTCCATCTCTCTGTGTATTATTTTTGTTGTTTCGTGATTGATTTCTGTAATTTCCTTCCGCTTTATATTTTCATAGTTGTAAATTATCCTGTGAAGTCTTAGGCAGATGTAACGTTCGGTCAATTCTATATTCATGTTATTATTTTGTAGACCAGTGGTGTCTTGACTAGTCCTCGTTACTACTCTATCGAGGTTAGTCTTGATACTTACTGGGCACCGCTGTGGTGTGCTCATACTACATTTCTGCACATTTTTGTGTGCAGATCCAGGTATATATATTGTAGTAGCTGCGTGGATGATTGCCGAGGAGACTAAAGGTAACCTGCTGTTGCGTTCGCAGGCATCAGATTCACCTTCTTTGTATTTATTATTCACACACTGTTATATTTATTTCCAAACAATTGTACTTAGAAGTTGTAGAAGATTCGTAGAGCTTATGACTTGTACTACCGATTTTGGGAAATTTTGTACATTCTGTTGAGATTCTATATCAAGACTGTTAGTCTTCCTTTATTTATTGTTGTTATTCAGTAACTGCTAGGCTTACCTATTCCGTAAGAGTAGGTTCCATCACGATACCCAACAGAGGGAAATTGGGTCGTGACAAGTTGGTATCAGAGCTCTAGGTTCGTAGGTGCTACGAGTCATAAGCGGGTTTAGTTGAGTCTCGCGGATCGGTACGGAGACGTCTGTAATATCTTCGAGAGGCTACGGAACTATTAGAACAATTTCACTTCCTTCATTCCTATTGTGCGAGTTATTGATCTTGAAGTTTGAAATTATCGTTCCATTCACCCACCGATGGTGAGGACACGAACTACGATTCCTGATGATGTTACCCCGAAGCAAGTGTCTCAAGGGTCAGAGACAGGGGCCAACGAGGAGCACGTGCCGTAGTTAAGTTGCCTACTAGAGCAGCCGTTGAGGAGTCGCCAGTAGTTCTAGTTGGGGGACAGGTACTGGGGGTGCCTGTTGCTACCTCAGACTTCTGGAGACCTGAGCGCAGTTTTGAGTATAAGTGGTACATTGACTTAGGCAGGGTTGATTCTAGTGCACCAGTTGCTTCACAAATAAGGGGAGGAGTTTAGACTCCCACCGTCTACACTCCAGAGCAGCGATATCATATTGGTCAGGTTCTAGTTGTCATGGTAACACGACATGTGGTTCCTGTTCAGCCGTGGTTAGGGTAGCAGCATCAGAGGAAGAATACCTTGGACTTAAGAGGTACAAGAAGTACCACCCTTCTAACTTTCATTGGATTGGCGGCAGATGGCGCCCAGGGTTTCCTGGAGGAGTGTCACTATATTCTTCGTACTTCGGGTATTGTGGAGATGAGCGGGATTGCTTTTGTCACGTCCCAGGTCTAGAGTAGTGGGTTGATCAGTAGTGACGGCATAAGTTTGGGGTCACCTGGCCGAGTTAGCTTCACTAGCATGGATTCAGTTTTCGGATATGTTTTGAGGGAGGTTTCACCTCAGTTCCTTCGAGATGTACGGCGCGCGGAGTTTGAGAAGTTGTGTCAGGGCGCTGTGTCACTATTGGAGCATGCCGTTAGATTCAGTGAGTTGGCCATACATGCACTTCGCTTGGTTGCTTCAGTTAGGAGATGAGTCCGTAGAGTCATTTGGGAGATTCAGGCATGATATTCGATTCAGCGGGACTCGAGAGTTAGAGTAGGATGCCTCGTTTCAGCAGGTAGTAGGGATCGCTCGCTGGTTAGAGAGCAACGTGGGACCGAGAGCGAGAGGACATATGAGATCAGAGAGAGAGTTCAGGGAGGCAATGAGGCCTCGTAGATCGGAGGAATCTACTGGTCCGTATTATGGAGGCAAGGTACGACACGGTAGGATTTTTGTGGGTTAACCAGTTTAGTTTACATTACCAGCTTCGCATGGGATTTCAGGTACTCATGCGTCTCAGAGGATTCATCTTGTGTGATTTTTTTTCCACAGCCATGTTAGCAGCGAGATTGTTTTCAGTGTGGAGATGTTAGCCATAGGGTGAGAGGTTGTTCCAGGATTCAGGTAGGTGTGTGGTAGCAAGGTATTCAGGTGAGTAGAGGGCCCCTAAGAGGGGGAGACCCGACCCATTGTTGTGTTTCATATAGTAAACTAGAGGCCGTTGTGCCAAATATCGTCACCTAGATATGTTTTGATGTGATGCAGAGGGGCACCAATTGTACTTCATTATAGTTCTGCTGGTGGGGACGAGTTCCCTTATTTGTTGTTTCATTTATGAGTGAGTTCCATGTTTTGAACTCCATTTTGTGTTTGCTCCTGTTGGGAGATTCTATGAGTAGTTGCCTGTGTCTATCATTGTTTATTTCATTCTTGATAGTGGTGAAACTGGAAGTGAGTCCTTGTTGTTCTTTGTGGTAAGCTTTATGTGATTACCCCGAGTATTTTGTTTACGAGTTGGTATTTGATACTCCATCGAGATGTGAGATCAGCTAGTGTTATGATATTATCAGATAAGATGAATTAGTGGAAGAATTTCAATTGGTATGATATATTCTCGGTATGTGATTTAGAGTTGAGGGCGAGGTCCTCATGATATTTGTGATTCGATATATTTAGACCGGGCTGAGTACCGCGGTGGAAATTTTATCAGGATGAAATTCTAGTGGTTTGTTCATATGCTTTGCTTCTTTCTTGTTATATTGCTTTTGGCAGGTCATTATTGATAGAGAGTTGTGCCTATGGGCTTGTTTGATATTTCCTTTATATGTTTCTATTTTCATAGTCAGTCATTTCGTTACGTGTTTCTTTAGTTTAGTTTGCAGGATGTGCGCCCGGAAGTGGTAGTGGTGGCTCGGTGTTTCGGGTGCCAAATAATGAAGTCTTCGTGTTTATTGCATCATTATTAGTATTATAGGGTTTGGAACATAGATCTTTCAGATGTGGGGTTAATTGCCAATGTCGAGTTGATTTCGCGCAGCTATTATGATCAAAAGTGTTATATGAGCCTATGTGTGATGTACTATGTTGTGTGATCGTTCTTTGTAGGTGTAGTCATGAGTTGATGCGGCTGATTGAGGCTAATGCCGGATATGGATTCAGAATCGGGTCTTTTGTGAATGAGCAGAGGGTGAGAAGTAGAGGTATGAGGCTTATCGGTGGTGATGTGAAGGCTATATTGCGGTTGTGATTGTTCATCGGGGTTATGTGGGTAGGGGTGACGTGGGATCACCCGCGACTATGTGTTGGAAGTATACCATCAATGATTGGATGAGTTCAAGGTGAATCTTGGCACGTTCGAGGACGAACGTTTGTTTAAGAGGGGGAGATTGTGATGACCCAAAAGGTCGTCCCGTATATTTCTAGCTAATTCTGTGTTCCGAGGTTGTGAAAACCTCCTTCTATCTCGTCTCGAGTTGCGTGCGCAGCCCGTGCGTGTAGCTGGGAAGACTTTATGTGAAAGACTGATAAAAATGATAATTTTGGATTAGAAATTTGAATAAAGTTGACTTCCGTCAACGTTTTTGGTAAACGGACCTGGATCTGTGATTTGACGGTCTAGGAGGGTCCGTAGGAAAATATGGACTTGCGCGTACGCCCAGAATCGAATTTCGAGGTCCCAAGTCTGAGAAATGAATTTTTAAAAGAAATTGTTTTCTGAAAAATATAAAGGTTTTTGAAAATGAAATTTGAGGTGAAACCTGTGATATCGGGCCCGTATCATGGTTCCGGAGCCCGGTACAGTTTCGATATGACTTATATGTGTTATCTATGAAATTTGGTAAGAAACAGACTTAGTTTGACGTGATTCGGATCGTAAATGCAAAATTTAATGTTTAAAGAAGTTTTGAGGAATTTCATTGATTTTTGGTTTAATTCATCGTTTTAGTGTTGTTTTATGTGGTTTGAAACCTGGAGCGAGTCCGTGTTAGGTTATATGACTTGCTTGTGTGATTAGACGGGGTCCCGGGGGCCTCGGGTGTGTTTCGGATGGGCTACGGGTCATTTTCTTCCAACTTTGAATTGATGTCTTCTGGTGTCTGAAGTCCTTCATCGCGATCGCGATGTGTCTTTGCTGGTCGCCCAAAATTTACTCTTCGCGATCGCGTAAAGGCCTTCGCGATCGCGTAGCTCCACCTTTTTCCCTTCCGCATTCGCGTCAGCATCATTGCGATCGCGTAGTACAATCCAAGAAACCTTTCTTTTTCCTCTTCACGTTCTCATAACTGCATTCGCGATCACAGAAGATACCTACTCCTTATACGCGATCGCATAAGTTATTCCGCGATTTCATAGAGCATTTTAAGCCAGTAACCATTTCCTTCTACGGGACCGTATCTCGTTTTCCGCAATCGCGATGAACAAAGCACCTGGGCAGAATATAAGTTTACCAAAAATCGGGGTTTCACCATTTTTGACATATTTTCACTTCTAGAACTCGGTCTTGGGCGATCCTTTGAGGGTTTCACAAAAATCGAATGGGTAAGTGTTCTTCCACTAGAATTAATTATGTTTCATGAATTAGTTCTTGTTTTCATCATTTAAATTATGTTTTGGGTTGAGGAAGTTATGGGTTTTTGAAAGAAAACTTCAAAAATATAAACTCATGATTTTAAAGACCAAATGTTATCGGAATTGGATAAATTTAGTATGGGTGAACTCGTATCGGAATGGGTAATCGGAATTTGTAAAATTTGTCGGGTTCCGAGATGCAGGATCGAGGGTCGACTTTTGGGTCGATTTTCATAATTTTGTAAAGTTTGAAACTTTATTGTTCGGGATAGTTCCTTATACGTTTTATGTGTATTTTGAAGTTGTTTTAGTTGATTGTGAGCCGTCCGGAGGTCTTTCCGCCCGAGAAGTCTATTTTTGAGTACCGGGTTGTCGTCTTTGAGGTAAGTATCTTGCCTAACCTTGTGTGGGGGGAACTACCTCTTAGGATTGAGTCTTCCTTGTTGATTGTAGTACGAGTATGCGAGGTGACGAGTGTGTACTCAGACTTATTTGCAATTAAATTGGCCTTTTAGGATTCGTAGGTTCTTATATTACCTGTGTATGATTTGTAATTGTTACATTTGAATCCTTGGTTATTAATTTCATCCCTTCCCGTTTAAATTAGAATTATTTGTTTTTGGATTCCTTCGTTGGCTATCTGTCCTTACTTGACTTAACTAAATATTCTACTTCTCTCATCATCAGGCTATATTTTCTCCCTAGCTTGCCTAATTGACTTTTATTAGTGTCATCTAGCCTTATAGTTGACTAGCCGTAGTTGGAACATCTATTTGTTGGAGTCAAGCATGCCCGTGAGTCTTACATCGTGATTTATATGACTATTCCCTTAAGTTCCACTTAGGTCTAATTTTTAGACATTTATGCTATTGGTATTTCCTTGATGTTGCCTATTACTGGGCTTTTGTTTAAGCTGAGTGTTATTCCGTGAAGTCAACTGTTTAGGTGAAATTGGTTATAGCTGTTTCCCTTGCCGGGATGTTATGGTTTCTGAAATTGTTTATGCTGTTAATGATATGGTTTGTATTGTTGACTCCCTTGCCGAGATGTGATCGTTTCTGTTACTGTTTATGCTATTAATGATATTGTTTGTGCTGTTGACTCCCTTGCCGGGATGTTGTGATTTCTATTACTGGTTATGCTGTTAATGGTATTGTTTGTATTGTTGAGTCCCTTGCCGGAATGTGGTGATTTATGGGTCATATTGTTGGTTTTTCCTTGCCAAACTGTTGTTCTTGATTTTGTTTGGGTGAGGAAGAGTGTAAAGCACATATGGTGATGCCGTTTATTGTGAGGATGAGAGTGTAAAAGCACGAAGGGTGATGTCGTGCCATGTGATGATATTAAAACACGAAGGATAATGTCGTGCCGTGTTATGATATTAAAGCACGAAGGATAATGCCGTGCCATGTTATGATATTAAAGCACGAAGGATAATGCCGTGCCTTGTTATGATATTAAAGCACGAAGGATAATGCCATGCCATGTTATGATATTAAAGCACGAAGGATAATGTCGTGCCATGTTATAAGAGTAAAGCACGAAGGGTGATGCCATGCACTTGTTTTGGTAAGGATGAAAGTAAAGCACGAAGGTGTGGCCGTGCACTTGTTTTGGTGAGGATGAGAGTAAAAGCACGAAGGGTGGTGCCTTGCACTTGTCTTTGTATTTTATTCCGTTGTTCTAAATTTTGATATTCCTCCTGTACTGCATGGCAGTTTCTGAGTTACAGACTGAGTTTCAGTGGATCAATCTTGAGGAGATTTTGATCAAGGGATTTTATTGAAAAGTATTATTGAAAAAGCAATGGTTTTGAAATGATTATATTTGAATGACTTTTACATCGAAGGTATATTTGAAAAGCACTAGTCTTGCCTAAAATGATATTTGGAAGTCATTTATTGGGAAAGCATCTTTGGGAAGTTTCGTATTTTGAAAGAAACTATGTTTTAGGTAATTCTCTCTACTAAATATACTTATATCTACTTTTGGAGAAAGTATGTTTTCAAAGGAAACTCTTCCATACAAAAATGATTTTATTTGCAAAAGTTTTCATATGAACTGTTGTTTAAAGATTTCAACCAGTTATGGATTTTAATGGCTAAGGCCGATGTGAATAAACCGATGTGGAGTTGAGTTATTGGTGTTCTCTATTGTATTGTGTTTCCTTTATATTCGGCTTGTTTTGCTGTCCATCTCTCTGTGTATTTTTTGCTGTTTCGTGATTGATTTCTGTAATTTCCTTCCGCTTTATATTTTCATAGTTGTAAATATTCCGTGAAGTCTTAGGTAGATGTAACGTTCGGTCAATTCTATATTCATGTTATTATTTTGTAGACCAGAGGTGTCTTGACTAGTCCTCGTCACTACTCTATCGAGGTTAGTCTTGATACTTACTGGGCACCGATGTGGTGTGCTCATACTACACTTCTGCACATTTTCGTGTACAGATCCAGGTATATATATTGTAGTAGCTGTGTGGATGATTGCTCAGGTGACTAAAGGTAACCTGCTGCTGCGTTCGCAGGCATCAGAGTCACCTTCCTTGTATTTATTATTCATACACTTTTGTATTTATTTCCAAACAGTTGTTCTTAGACGTTGTAGAAGATTCGTTGAGCTTATGACTTATACTACCGGTTTTGGAAAAGTTTGTACATTCTGTTGAGATTCTATATCAAGACTGTTAGTTTTCCTTTATTTATTGTTGTTATTCAGTAACTTCTAGGCTTACCTGGTCCCTAAGACGAGGTGCCATCACGATACCCAACGGAGGAAAATTGGGTCGTGACAGCAACAGGAAGAGTCCTACATATCTATGCAACAAGAAGAGTCACGTAGTCAATTCATGACAGACGATACACCAATGAATGAAACAGTATAGGCTAATACTTATACGCAAGGCTTGGGTATGATCGACGAAAAAAATACAGACCAGCCTATCCAAAGAAGACCTTAGGCGTATCTACCAACCATGGAAATACTCTGTCATCATTAAACTAATGGGTAAGCGTACACTACACCATTATCTCAAGAAGAAAATCCAAGAGCTATGGAGACCTATAGAAAACTTTATCCTCATAGATCTAGGAGCAGACTATTTCATAGTAAAATTCAATAAAGAAGAAAACATGATTAGAGCTCTACACAATGGGCATTGGTTTATTAGTGGTTTCTTCCTTTCGGTTCAAAAATGGGAACTACAATTTGTGGAAATTGAAGCAAAACATCTCTTTTTAGCTGTATGGTTACGCTTACCCCAACTCCCAACTGAGTTTTATGATAGCATTATCCTACAGAAAATTGGTAACAAAATAGAAAAATTATTAAAATTAGATGTCTGTACTTCATCCATTTTAAGAGGAAGATATGCAAGGTTGTGTATAGAAATGCCAAGAGAAACACCAGTTAACCTTTCATTTATGTTGGTTACTACAAGCAACAAATTCTTTATGAAGGGGAAAATTTTTTCTGCGAAATTGTGGAAGATTGGGTCATAATATACAAAAATATTCCTACTCGAGTCCACATCCTCCTAAGATAATTTAGCAAGGGTCTAGTACAAATTCTAGTGCTCAAGGTTCAGAAGAAGGTGATTTTTTGCAAGGAAGAAGACAAGCAATACACGCTCAAGGATCTCAATCAACACTAACACACCGACAACAAGTATTAATGCCAAGATTTTTGATGCAGATACAGGTAAGTATCCCAATACACAGAAACTTAGATACATTGAAAAAGATATTCATAAATCCACTGACATAGACAAAAAGAACAACCTAAGTTCTTGCAATACTGTAGGTTCTTACAACACATCCCTAGCTACATCAAACCACTTCTCTCAATTAGACAACTTGCCCATAGTTTTGAACGAAACCACAATCCCTCCTATGGGTCTTACATCCACTGACCAATGCATGAACAACAATGTGTACGCATCAAAATAAGCTAATTTACACGTGGAAGATATTGACAAAGCATTTGTAAAAGAAAATAAATCATTAAACTCTAATATTCTAATAAAAGAAGACACATCTACCCCTAATACTCAAGACAACTCTCTAACTAAAACCACCCGTATTACCCACTTGAGCTCTACTACCACTACTCCATTACCTAATCAAACCAATACCACCAATATTATAAATAACATGCAAACTAATCAGGCTACAAAACACTGCTACATGGCCCAAAAGAAAGAACACCTGCCTACTACAATATCCACCCAAAATATGGATATAAATCATACTCCAACTCAATCAAATTCCATGCAAATAGATCTTACTACAATAGCAAATCATTCCTCTCTCCCTACTAAATCTTTCGACGATACCCACAATATATTAGACACCAACAAAGACAATGCTCAGACTCCCATTCGCAGCAAGAAGAAGATATATACTTCTTTATATCTTACACCAACACAGGAACCAAAACATGGACAACCTCCCTCCTCTCCCCCTCCCCCTCCCTCCTAAATTACCGAATCAACCACTCTTCTTCACCTCACCTCCTCCACCACAAAATTAACAACTAACCTCCTGGTTAGAAGAAGGTCTGATATGCCATGCAATAACGTTCAACATTCAGATCAATGGCCAGGAAATGGTGATAATCATCCAAAACTCTCGCTACCTAACTAATCCCGTAGGAAATGCACTTAGTCATGAACAATTATAGCAACCAAATGTGGATCAACAACATACTCCATCCTCTAGCCCCAAACATGAACCACACTCTCTGTGATGACCCAAAGGGTCATTTTATGAATTAAGAACCAATTCTAGGCTTATTAGCCATAAAAAGACTAATTTTAATCTCATCGATTTACATGCACAGTCCGGGCGTGAAATCGAAACGCTTTTATGTGAAAATATGAGAAATAGTAATTTCTAGAGTTAAAATTTGGTTTTAGTTGACTTTGGTCAATATTTTGAGTAAACAGATCCATATCTGTATTCCACGATCCCGGGAGGTCCGCAGTAAAATATGGGACTTGGGCGTATGCCCGGAATTGAATTCCGAAGTCATTAGCCTTAGAAAATAATTTTTGAAGAAAATTGTTCAGCTGGTTATTACAGGAAATAAACAAATGAAATAATATGTGAAATGGTTGGTATCGGACCCGTATTTTAGTTCCGGAGCTCGGAACAAGTTTGTTATGATATTTAAGTCCTCAGTGTGAAATTTGATGAGAATCGGAGTTGGTTTGACGTGATTCGGATGTCCGGTTGAAAAGTTAGAAATTTGAGTGTTCTTGAGGAAATCTGGAGTTTTGAGGTTAAATTTGTAGATTTTGATGATTTGATCACATGAGCAAGTCTGTATGATGTTTTTAGACTTGAGTGCATGTTTGGTTTGGAGCCCCTAGGCCTCGGGTAAGTTTCGGGTAGGCTACAGAGTGGCTAGACTTAGAAAATTTCATCACAGCTGAAAATCTGGTGTTGCAGGCCTCTGATCTCGCATTTGCGTTGTTCTGGACCAGCCCCAGTTCTCGCAAATGCGAGATTCCTGTTCGCAAATGCGAGATAGCAAAATGTCGCAATTGCGACAAATTTATCGCAAATGCGATGACTGCCCAAAATCGAAGGGTTCGCAAATGCAAACCCCAGTTCGCAAATGCAAACCCCAGTTCGCAAATGCGAGATCCGCACCTAGTTAAATCAGATTTTAGACGGACTTTTCACTTCTTTTTCAATTCTCTCAAATCCTAAACCTCCATAGGCGATTTTCCAAAGACCCAAACTTCTCTAAATCATTGGTAAGTGATCTCTAACTAATTCCTTTCATTCCATAACAACTTTTAACAAGATTTCAACCAAAAACTAGAGTTTTCATGGTAAAAATTGGGGTTTTTGGGTAGAACTTAGGAATTTCAAAATTTGGGAATTTAGACCTCGAATTGAGGTCAGATTCCAAAATCAATTGTATATCTGGGCTCGGAGGAGATTGGGTTAACGGGTTTTGGTCCTAACCTCGAGTTTAGACCAAGCGGGCCTGAGGTCGATTTTTGTATTTTGATAAGAAAATATAGGAAAACCATAGAGTTTCATTAAAGTTGATTCCTTTAAGCAATAATTGATAATGAACCAATTGTGATTAGATTCGATCGGGTTAGAGACAAATTCTAAAGGAAAGGCCGTGCTAGAGCAGTGATTGCTTGTGAGATTGAGGTAAGTGCTTGGTTTAACCTTGACTTGAGAGAATAGGAATCCCCACTTAATTGCTATGTGGATTTTCATGTGTGTGGTGTATAGGTGAGGTGACGAGTATCTATGCACCACCAACTTGGTTGTTGAACATGATCCCTTTTCCCGTTTCCAATTTATGTGATTCATGGCGTAATTGTTTTATGCTCATTGATGTCTCCATGATTACTTGGTTTCGTTAACTTGTTGTTAGATATTGTTTCAAGTATTTGGAAGTGTTGGTTGTTCCCTTGGTTTCATTGTGAGACATAAAAAGGATGAGCTGGTTGACAGTATTTGATTATATATATTCCGATTGGTCTCATAGTGAAATGATAATTGATGAAGTGTATGAGTTGTACAGAATTCTGTTTATAATTGTCGAGATAAAAATATTGTGAAAGACTTTGGCCTGAATTGTGAAATTTTCATAAATAAAGTGATATGATATGTCTGGTGGGAGCGGGTTGCGCGCCGCAACAAGGAGTGATAAGGGTGGACAGGTGGGATCAGGTTGCACGCCGCTACAAGAATAGTAAGGGTGATATATATAAGGAGAAGCAATAAGGGTGGACAGGTGGTAGCAGGTTGCATGCCGCAACAAGGAGAGATACGGGAGGACACTTATGTTTTGCTGATTTTCAAAAGCAAAGATTTGAAAACTTATTGTTTTACTTTACTACTTTTCATATTTTGCACTTACTTTTATTTTAAAGTCAAAGTTTGGAAACTTGGAAACTTATGTGAGATTTGGTTATAGATGAGACCTGGAAAAGGTGGCTGAGTTATTCTAATTGTTGCTACATTTATTGTTTTATTTATTTTAGAATTTTTCCTTCTTGCTTTATTATATATTGTTTACAGGTTATATTGTTAATGCCCCGCCATAGCCTCGTCACTACTTCGTCGAGGTTAGGCTCAGTACTTGCTCAGTACATGGGGTCGGTTGTACTAATACTACACTCTGTATTTTTTGTGTAGATCCAGGTACCGGTCAGAGTTAGAAGATTTTAGTAGCTATCATCATATACTCGGAGACACGAGGTAGATCTTCTGGCGTCCGCAGATTCCTGGAGTCTTCTCTTAATTTTATAGACATTGTTTTATTACATTCAAAACAGATACATAATTCTTTCAGCCCATTATTGGTAGTATTCTTAGTGGTACCTGAATTGTGACACCAGACCATGGGGTAGTCTTATAGTTATATATTTAGTTCGTGGTTCATCTTAATTATTGATTATTATTATTATTCATGAAGTTATTCGTTGGAAATTATTAGATTTATTTTATTTTAAATTGTCTTATTGCATTTAAGTTAATGTTCGAAAGAAAATGGTTAATTAATTTCTAACGTTGACTTGCCTAGAAAGTATTATGTTAGGCGCCATCACGATCCCGCGAGTTGGGAATTTGGGTCGTGACACTCTCATCCAAGCAATGTTAAACCACTGGAACCTCCCCCAAGCTCCAAACACACAAATTCTTCTGAATATTCCTCCGAACTTTCCCTTCTTCCCACCAGAGGAAATCACCCAAATAAACCCAATATTCATGCCATGGGAGTTTCATGCAAACCAGGATCAAGTTCCGAACATAATCAACATCCTAATACCCATGGAACCCAATCCCCAACACAATGCTCAAGAACTAGAGCAGAATCCAGTAGGGGTATAAGAAGAACTCCCTCCACAGGATATGGAAATGAGTATAGAATTTTCAAGCATCAACGAGGTAAAAATTCTACTCTTCCTAGAAATGTTGAGAAAGAAGTACATATCTAGTTGTCCAAATGCAATGTAAAAATGCTCCATGCACATAAAACCCACCACATGATCCAACTGTGGCAAAAAATACAGTAATTCCAGTACCATCTCTGAGAAGGAACCACAACAACCCTGTGGTAGTAGAGAACAGGAATAACCATCATCAACCAATTCTGATGAATAGAGCCACTTCCATAATATTCTGGAATGTTCGAGGGGTTAACAATGATGATTTCCGCAGAAATTTTAGGGAATTAATTGACACACATAGGCCATGCATGGTGGCTCTTCTAGAAACATGAATGACTTCCCATGCAACACTCCTTAATGACTTCAACTTCTCCAAAATTATAGAAGCCCCAGCTGAAGGTCTAGTTGAAGGTATGGCCATATTCTATAACCACAATGTAATAAATGTCCACAAATTCACTAGGAGAGGTAGAGAAATCAACGCAATGTTAGAGGTAAGACCTTTTAAATACCACTGACTATTTAGTTTCATTTATGCTTGTACAACCCAATATAATAGAGACAACATGCGGATAATTTAACTTCCATCTCTAAAAATTATAAAGGCCCTTGGATGATTGGAGGTGACTTTAACGATGTTATTAATTCATTCGAAAAACTAGGACGATCTTTAAATTCCAATAGGTCTTCTAAACTATGACATTATATTAACAAATGTAACCTTATTGATTTAGGCTTCAAAGGCTGTAAATTTACCTGGTCTAATGATAGGAGGAAAAATAACGGCTTTATTATGTAAAGATTAAGATCGTGCTATTGCTAACAAAGTTTGGTTACAAATATTTTCTAATGCAACAGTCACTCATTTACCCAAAACTTATTCTGACCATAACCCTATGCTAATCAAATTAAATTATGTCTATCAAAATTTGTTAAAACCCTTTAGGCTCGAAAATATTTGGTGCACCCACCCAGACTTTGTGAACAAAGTTACTTCCAACTGAAAAGTGATGATCTATTAACCAACATAAAAACTTTCTCTAGTGACATACAAAAGTGGGCAAATAAACTTTTGGAAATATTTCTAATAACAAAAGAAGGATACTAGAAAGACTTAACAACATCCAAAATTCTTCTAACTATAGTCACAATCTCTTTCTTCAGAACCTAGAACAAGATCTAATTTATGGTTACAACAACCTCCTTAAATTAGAAGAGGACTATTGGAAACTTAGATCCCGTATCTCTTGGCTTAACGATGGGGATGCTAACACTAAGTTTTTCTATATAAGTGCTACTAATAGAACAAGAAGGAATTACATAAGCTTCTTTAAAAACGACCAAGGTTCTTGGATAGGTACCCACAAAGACCTTCTAATATACACCCATAATTATTTTAAAAATTTCTTTACCTTAATATCCAAAAGAGTCAACCGAGCTTTGATAATTTAGACCTCTCAACTCTTGAGGTCCCTACTGGACAGTGAAATTAACTCTGCCATATTATCTTTCAGACCCTACAAAGCACCAAGTCCAGACGGTCTGCATCCTTTATTTTATAAAAAATATTGGCACATTATAAACAAATATGTTCGTACTCTATGTCACAATATTTTTAAAAATCACTCCATTTCCCTCAGACATTAATACTTCATACTTGTGTTTAATTCCTAAGATTTCCAACGCAAATAATTTAAATTTTTTTAGACCTATAGGTCTGTGTAACACTATTTATAAGACTATCACAAAAATCATCGCCAATAGAATCAAGCCTTTCCTTGAGAAACTGATTAGTCCTTGCCAATCAAGCTTTATGAAAAATAGAAGGGAAAGTGATAATGCCATCATTATTCAGGAAATGATCTTTTATTTAAAAACGACTAAGGGGAAATTAGGTATTATGTTACTCAAAAGTGACTTAGAAAAAGCTTTTGTTAAGCTAGAATGGTCCTTTATTTATAGGATGTTACTGTTCTTTAAATTTTTTCCAATTATCTCTAAACTTATCATGTCCTGTATAACAACTAGTATCATTTATGTCCTTGTCAATGGTTCAAAAACAGACTTCTTTAGCCTTAGAAGAGGAATTAGACAAGGAGACCCCATGTCACCTTATATTTTCATACTATGTATAAAAATGCTTTCTAGATGTATTAACCATCAGGTAGATATCAAGCAATGTCTCCCTATTAATACAAGTCCCAAATGTCCCGCTCTTTCCCATTTATTTTTTGCAGACGACCTTGACTTAATGGGAAAAATTAACAAGAAAACTTACTCCGCAATTCGTAATGGCTTAGAAATATTTTGTGACATGTCTGGTCAAACTATCAATTATACAAAGTCAAAAATCATTTTCTCAAAAAACTGCTCAAAAGATTGTGATATCAATACCTCCTCTTATTTTGGCATTAGGAGCAGTAACTTATTTGGAAAATATTTAGGTTTTCCAATATTGGAAAATCATCCCAAACCCAAATATTTTCAATTCATCATTGATAGCATGCTGCAAAACTCTAGACTTGGAAAACTAATAGCACGCACATAGTTGGTAGACTCACCCTAGCCTCTGCCACACTCGCTAGCCTACCCGCTTATTACATGCAATATACCCTTCTCCCCAGTAAAACACTCAAGTCCATTGACAAGATTCAAAGAAATTTTCTATTGGGTGAAAACGACTCTAAAAAGAAGTTGAACCTTCTTAGTTCGGATGTAGTCGCTAAAAATAAGGAAAATGGGGGCCCAGGTCTAAAGAAAGCAAAATCAAAAAACCTAACACTCCTTACCAGATTAGCCTTTTAAATATCCCTCGATCCCTATGGACTGATATTCTTATCAAAAAATATATTAATCGCTCCTTTAGCTGAAAAAATATCTTAAAATGATGATCTATCTGTCAAAAGTGCATTACGTGGGCTGTAAATCAAAACTCCTCCCTTAATATTTGGAATTCTACTTGGAGCCCAGGTTTCAATAATCTTAGGAACTACTTTATTGGGCCTCTTAACAAATTCGAATCCCCCCTAACGATTAGGGACATAAGGAAAGCCAATGAGAAGAATTTTAATGCCATCTCTTTTACAATAACTAGAGACCTATCTGGAAAACTCCACTCAATAATTTCCTCCCTATAAGCTTCATCATACATCCTAATGTGGGTAGTCAATGAAAATGGAGCTTTCATAACTAAGTCCTGCTATAGTTTGATAAAAGGAGGATTCATCCAATAAAGAAATTATGTGAATTTGGAAGCTCCATTGTCCTAATAAAATAAAAAATTTCCTTTGGTTATCCCACCACGGCAGGTTACCATGCAGGCACTATCTCCATCATATTGGCATTAACATTGACAAATTATGCACGATTTGTAGAAAGGAGCCTGAAAAATCACTCATATTTTCACTAGTTACCCCATAGCTCAGGAGCTATGGGATAAACTGGGGATTGATACTAACAATATTCCAACAAATGATGAGAGTTGGCTCGGAAATATTATTAACTTAAACCCAAACATACCTACAAACCTTATAGATTGGCCTACATTGTTCCTCTATCCGATGTGGAACCTTGGATCAATAGGAACAATAACAACATTAATAACACCTCATTACAAGTCTCGTTGAGTTTTGTTTTAAAACATGTGACTGAATATAAATGGCTTACAGATCGTGAAAGCAATACAAATAAATATATCTCCATCCCAGTTTATTGTATTAAGCCTAAAAAGGTTGGTACAAACTTAACATTGAAGGAGCTTTTAAAAAAGGTGAGAATCACAGTGGTATTGAGGGTATTATGAGGAATAGCAATGAAGATTGGGTTATGGGTTTTCAAATGAAAGTCAATGCAAAATCACCCATATATATTGAACTACAGGCTCTTTATTATGGTTTTCAACTTGCATTGGGGCAACAACTCAATCCACTAGAGGTGGAAACTGATGCAACTCAGGTAATTATCGCGCGCCCCTCTTTCCTCCCCTTTCAGATTGGTCAGGGTATTCGACATTATTAGGACAACTCGTTTTATTTTGGGAAAGGGGTAAGGAATTGAAGATTCGTCACCTAACGAGCTAAGGTGCGTTAAGGTTACTAAAGGTTATTTATAAACACAGATTAGATAAACAGAGATAGGGTAAGGGCTTGAAATTACTTCAAGGGGAAGGTGTTAGGCACCCCTCGAAGTCCACAACTGTGGTTCCCGGACCAAACAAACTTTGTGAACATATAGCATATAAGCAATAAACACATAGGTAAATGGATGAAGGTTTTGAGAAGATTTGCAGTCCAAGCACATATGTGCTTAAGTTTAAAAGATTTAAAGTCTAAGCACATATACAAAGTTCTGGAGGTTTTACAATCTAAGCACACATGTGTAAGGGATAGGAGGTCCTAGGTTGTTTATCTTATAGGATCACGTCAGTAAAATGCCCGGTAATCACTCCTCAGAAGAGGGGCTACTCGTGGCATTGACGCACCGGATATCATATCCATGTCTACCCTTTCCCACCCCTTAGTGGTTATTAAGCGAGTTTATTTAACGACCTCTATACGTGCTGTTACCCGTCCCTTCTTAATGGCCCTGGAGGAATTCAGGACCTCTAAATATAGGCAGTTATAGACAAAACTCCCTAAGGTTAAAAGGATAAAATTCTAAGCGACAAGCAAGAACAAATAGGACTTTACTAATAAATGCGGGAAAAGCAGTTTAAAAGGCTCAGATTTACCTCCACAGATATTGCACATAAACAACACGTCTCAAACACAAACCAAGAGGCAGTTTTATTAGACAGAATCCTAAGACAGGATATCTAAGTGAATATCAATGCACAGAAGTATGCAACTTGTTTATAAACTCAATAGCAAGGACCTAATCAGCTTGCCTATTGGTTTTTAAAAAACCTGTTAGCCCTTAGGCAGCAAACGCAATCAAAACAGTATTCATCTTTAAGAGATTGATTACCTAAGGCTTTCTTAGGCGTGTGTTTGTGCATAGTGACTACCAGAATTATTAAACAATTCAGAGGTTGTTTTACCTAAAACATGTTGTTCTAAGTGATGTAAATCTGAGAATGCAGAGATAGTTACCAATTTCTATTAAGAACAGACATGATAATCATATGCGAGGTTATTTATACCTTTTCATGAATCAGCAATTTAAAACATGTAAACAAAATCCTAGAGCATGGTATCTAGTATGCACATGTAAATGCAGGGTGGCTAGGATATAATTTTAGGATGCACAGGATTCCTAAAGCATGATTTCTAAAATGCACAAAGAATTACAGAGTTGTTAAGCATGATTCATGAATGCACATAAGTATTAATTTTATCGCCTAAGGAGCAGGATTTCTAAGTGGTAGGCACAAGCATAAAATGAGGTATGTTGTATGTTAAAGCAGTAAACATGAAAAAGCCTTAAAGACATGATATCTAATGCATGTTTGGCATGTTGCTCCTAAACATGGATTCTAATGCAGATATAGGAAATGTAAAGCTTAAGGCATGATTTCTACCCAGTGGCATCGATAAAATTATATAGCTATCCCCTCCCATTTCACTAGCCATCCCCAATATTCATTTACAAATAAATATTACAGACCAGCTAAATAAATTACGTAAATAGATAAAGGAAAAGAAGAAGTTAACTATAAAGAGCCTGAAAACTGGCCCAGACTTCAAGAACTTCAAGTTCCCTCATAGCCTTTCTCATATCCGGGTGTGTCAGAGTTCCCTAAGGACCTCAAGGGATCCCGGGCAGTGCTCACACCCAGACTTCATAACCATAATTGAGTAAGTGTAGTGTGGAAGGGCCATCTCTAATGCATCAGAGTTCAGAGGGATCTCATAGGGATCCCTAAGCAGTCACACATTAGAGGGGCAGAGCTTAAATATCTAAGATTAGAGTGAGAGTGCTTGACATAGTTTTGAAAAGATCGAGTAGGAAAATAGTTTGAATAGAGACTTGTTTGAAAGATATTGTAAAGAACTACAGAGTTATGTAGTAAAAAAGTTTTTGAAAAGAGAGTAGAGCAGCAAGCTACAGTCCAGACATAGCACCCAAAACAGGTTCATACACATCCAAAGAACACAGAACCAAGGTAGGTTCAGCAACACCAAACAGGGGTAATGGGGGATTGGGGACAATAAAGCACATAGGTAAGAACATAGTTCCAGGAACACTTAAGTAAAGAATTAACAATATGCTAGGGGGCATCCAGGGATCAAGGATATAACATAAACTTTAGGATTACTCAGAACCGAATAACATAAGGTACAAATTATTTTTCCACAGAAAAGTTCATGCCAATAATCAGAGAAGCATAAGTAAGGCAGAATCACATTGAGGTATACTAAAAGGGGGATAGTATTTCATAAGCATGTTGAGTCTAAGGGAGGGGAGTACATAACATGCTAAGTGAACAACAATGCAAGCAATTCAAGTGCAGACATCGCAGCAAAACCATAGGTAAAAACATATTAGAAGCATGATGAGTTAAAGTACTAAAAGAAACATATTGTTTTTGAAACTTAAACTGAAATTAGGACATAACAGTATAGGAGATAGCAAACACAGAATAAAGAGTAAGGGGGGTAGAATAATCAGCCTTGGCTTGCAGCCTGCTGATATTAGCAAGTAACCAGAAGGAGAGTAGAAGAGAGTATTTATGTATACAAGAGAGTTTTGAGCAATGTGTTCGTGTGTTTGATAATGAAGACTAAGGTACTTATAGTTTTAAAACAGGCAGAAGAATAAGGTAAAAATAATAGTTCAACAATAATTATAGAAGTATATACTAATTAGAATCAAATTAGTATAAAGATTTCCCTTAATTATGGAATCGTACTCAAACGGTAATAGACATGTGACAAAAATAAGGAAAGAGAATTGTATGAGGCTGAGTATAGCCAATTAAGGAAACAACATAGGTATAATACAAGTATATCACATGTAAATGAGACTAGATTCATCATGCTTTAATTAAGGAAAATGCTTAAAATCAGATAACATAATTGACCATAGAATAAGGTTAGAAAATATTTCACAAGTTAAAATCAGTATAGAATATTATAAAAATCAGTGAAGGATCAATCACAAAGATTCAGGGATTCACAAATAGCATTGATTTAGCATAACCTTGTGAGAATAAGCGTAATAAACATATAATAGATAAAATCAGAACCCTAAGAAGACGAGTAGGGTAGAAATCATATAAAAATTAAGGATTCATATAGAGCATAGTCCAAATTAGCAGATTGAACAAGATGTAGGCAGAACAAGTGAAGAATTAGAAACATTGATGGACAAAGTAGGATAAAGTCGAAGAAAAATCAGAAATAGCACAAATTTCTGGGAATAAACACATAATAGGCAGGAATAGTCGAACTCAAAAACCCTAACAAGCAAACATAGGGTAAAAATCACAAAATCACAGAGTGTTCATGAGAAACCAGTACACATACAGATTAGATGAACATATTATCGAAAACAGACTCAGAATCACAGATTAAAATAAAGAAACTTGGGGTTTTCAACATAATAACTCAGATAAAAAGAGAAAAATTAAATAACCGCTTAAACATAATAAAGTCATAGATTAATACTAAAATCAGAAGGGAAAGCGTTTTTCGAACAGGGGTTAAGAACCCTAATTTGAAGATGAAGAGACGTTTTAGAAAACTGGAGATTCTTTAAGAAAATAGAAAAATAACTCGGAATATACCCAGATCTATTGCAGATCTAAGAAATCCATGTTAAAATTAGGGTTTCAGAGAGATAACCCAAAGAGAAAGAGAGAATCGGCTTAGAAACCACAGGTTCTAGCCGGAGATGGAAGGATCTTACTCAGATGGCCATGGACGGCCTGAAAATGGAATGAAAGCCATGGGAGGTGAGCATGGACCCCTGGGGGTGGATGAATAAAAAACCAGTCTCTTGAGGACCTCTGGGATGCAAGAATCGAGCCATAGAGGCTAGGGGGGAGGGAACCGTCATTGTTACCGGCGAACCAGAGAATGGCGAGGGATTTAGGGTTTGATGCAAAGAGGACTTGAGAGAGAAGGGTAAGGGGATGACGGCGGATAGCAGGTGAGGGAAATTAAAGAAGTGAGGGTTTGGGAGGGGGGGTCGTTTGGATTAATTATGAAAAGGGTAAATTCGGACTAATGATCTGAGTGATCAACGGTCAGGATTGAAGTGGGTATTGGGTTGGGTGGAATTAGATGTTGGGTCTGGAATATTTGAGCCAATTAATTGGGTTGGGTTCAGATTGATTTAGGCTATAATTGAAAATAAAAGTGGCTAGTTATTAAATACCCAATTAAATA
>ML305527.1:0-11244 GCA_005239505.1 Nicotiana paniculata | reverse complement strand
TTGGACATGAATTACACATAGCAAATAAGACTCTATACCTATTCCCTCAAGCTAAGGTTAGGCTAAACACTTACCTTGGCTCCAAGAATGCAAGTTAAACCTCAATCACGGCCTTTCCTCTTGAATCTGACTCCGAAACGATAATATCTAAACATAATTGACTTAATAACATCAACAATAATTCAAAAACTCAATCCCAAAGCCTAATTATACATTTCCCATAATTCTTCCAAAAATACCAAAATTCGAACCCGGGCTCGCTTGGTCCAAACTCGAGGTTCGGACCAAAACCCGATCACCCATTCCCCCCACGAACCCGAATATGCAATTTGTTTTGAAATCCGACCCCAAAATAAGGTTGAATTCCCAAAATTCCCAAAAGTCCTAACTCTACCCAAAACCCCCAATTTCTAACCTTGATTCCATGTTTTTAGGCCTAGAATTTAGTGTTTGATGAAGGAGAATGGAAGAAACTAGAGTTAAGATCACTTACCTAAGTGGTTGTGGAGGAAGGGCAGTTTGGAACTCGGCAATGGGGCTTGGAGAAGAAGGAGATGGTGAAAATATGAAAATCCCGTAATGGGTATTCTGTTTTTAGACACTTTAAATAACTGGGCGATATTACTCTACGCGATCGCGACATGTGCCCTGCGATCGTGGAGAGTCCTGGCCTTAGACTTACACGATCGCGAAAGAAGGAATTGCGATCGCAGAGTATACCAACACAGACTATCGCAATCGCGACACGGAGGTCGCGTTCGCAGTAAGCAAAATAGCACCCAGCCCCCAGCCCGCATTTGCACTACGCGTTTGCGTGTGGCCCTTCGCGATCGCATAGAGTACTACCCCCAGGCTCCGCGATCGCAACCTAGGCCTTGCGTTCGCGTAGGGTAATTTCCCAACCCCATGCCATAAACACATCACGATCGCGTGAGTTACACCGCGATCGCGGAGAGTAAATCATAGAACATCAGGAAACAACAGAACATCAGATTTTTCTAACTCTTTTACACCCCGGCACTTACCCGAAACTCACCCAAGCCCTCGGGGCTCAAAACCAAATATACACACGACTTCAAAATCATCCTACGAACTTATTCGAGTAATATAACCATCAAAATAACATCAAAAACAATGAATTAAACTCCAAAATCTATAGAATTTGCTCAAACTTCATAAACTTCTAAATTCTCCGATTTTGATCCAAAACACATCAGACCAAATCCGTTTCTTACCATATCTTACAGATAACTCACATAACCCATATCAAACATGTTTCGGGCTCCGGAACCAATATACGGGCTCGGTAACACAGATTTCACATCAAAGCTCATTTTCAAAAGTCTTTCTTATTTTCAAAAAACAATTTTCTTTAAAAATTCAGTTCTCGGACTTGGGACCTCGGAATTTAATTCCGGGCATACGCTCATGTCCCATATTTTCCAACGGACCCTCTGGGACCATCAAATCATGGGTCCGGGTCCGTTTACCAAAAATATTGACCAAAGTCAACTTTATTCCATTAATTATCATAAATTCAAATGTTCAACATATTTCCACATAAAGACTTCCCAGCTACGCGCTCGGGATGTGCACACACATCGAGGTGATATTAACGGAGGCTTTCGGGGCCTCGGAACACAGTGTTTGCTAAATTTACACAAGATGACCTTTTGGGTCATCACATGTACAGTGCGATAAATACTTCGAAAGAATTATGGGACGCACTTGAGAAGAAGTACAAGACAGAAGATGCATGCTTGAAGAAGTTCGTTTTGCCCAAGTTTCTAGACTATAAAATGATAAACAGCAAAAATGTGGGAATCCAAGTTCAGGAGCTTCAACTTATTTTTCACGACCTTATTGTTGAAGGTATGGTCGTGAATGAAGCATTTCAAGTGGCTGCAATGATTGAAAAGTTTCCTCCTTCATGGAGAGATTTCAAGAACTATCTTAAGCACAAGCGCAAAGAAATGAAGTTGGAAGATCTTGTGATTCGTCTCAAGATTGAGGAAGACAACAAAACAGCCGAGAAGAAGTCTCGTGGAAATTCAACAATCATGGGAGCTAATATCGTTGAGGAGACAGCTCCAAAAATTAAGAAGAGGAAGAGATTTTCTGGACAGACTAAGGAGCAGAACAAAAAGAAATTCAACAGAGTACCCCACAACAAAACGCAATCTATTCCATATGAAAAATGGAAAGGAAGAAAATCTAACTTGAAATATTTCAAAGTGTGGAAAGGAAGAAAATCTAACAGTAAAGCATGTCGATTTTTGGTCCATCAATCCGATAATCCCGAGATTCATGTTAATACGGTAATGGAATCAGATAATGTTGAATTCTTTGAAAGCATTTATCCGTATAAAACTGAATGCGAGTCTTTAAGTGAAAGACCTAAACGACCGCGGGAAGAACCAAAGGAAAATACTCCAAATGTAGAAGATCCAAGGCGTAGGAAACGTCAAAGAACATCTACTTCCTTTGGACTAGATTTTGTGACATTCTTGCTTGAAAATGAACCTCAAACTTTTAAAGCAGCTATGTCGTCTTTTGATTCCGCGTTTTGGAAAGAGGTAGTCAATGGTGAGATTCAATCAATTTTGTTAACCATACATGTGAATTGGTTGATCTTCCTCCTGGAAATAAGCCTTTAGGTTCGAAATGGATCTTTAAACTAAAAATGAAAGCTGATGGCATTATTGACAAATATAAGGCAAGACTTGTTGTCAAAGGTTATAGACAAGAAGAAGTCCTTGATTACTTTGACACTTACTCTCCAGCAACGAGGATAACATCTATTAGGATGCTAGTGGCATTAGCGGCTGTGTATGGTCTTGAAATCCATCAAATGGATGTTAAAACAACTTTCTTAAATGGAGAATTGGAGGAAGAGATTTACATGGAAAAACCTGAGGGTTTTGTGGTTCCTGGTAAAGAAAAGAAAGTGTGCAAACTTGTTAAGTCGCTTTATGGACTTAAACAAGCACCCAAACAATGGCATGCCAAATTTGATCAAACAATGTTGGCAAGTGGGTTTAAAATCAACGAGTGCGACAAATGTGTTTACATTAAAAACACTCCAGGTCATGAAGTCATTGTTTGCTTATATGTTGATGACATGTTGGTAATGAGCAATAGCATGTCAGATATAAATTCTACAAAGCACATTTTGGCTAGCAAATTCGACATGAAAGACTTAGGAGTTGCTGATGTGATCTTAGGAATCAGAATTCTCAAGACTCCACAAGGTCTAGAATTATCACAGTCTCACTACATTGAAAAGGTACTTGACAAGTTCAAGTATTTGGATTTCAAAATTTCCAAGACTCCAATTGACGTGATTTTAGCACTTCAAAAGAATGAAGATGAAAGTGAGTCACAACTGGACTATGCGAGAGTATTGGGAAGTTTGATGTATATAATGAATTGTACGCGACCAAATATAGCTTGTGCTATTAGCAAACTGAGTCAATTTACAAGTAATCCCAATCAAATACATTGGATGGTAATGAAACGAGTTTGGGGTATCTGAAACATACCCAAAAATATGTTTTGCATTATAACAAATATCCCTCCGTGATCGAGGGATATAGTGATGCAAATTGGATCACCGGATCATCTGAAGTTAAATCCACGAGTGGATATGTTTTCACAATTGGGGGTGGAGCAGTGTCTTGGAAATCATCCAAACAAACGTGCATCGCCCGTTCTACAATGGAATCTGAATTCATAGCTTTAGATAAGGTCGGTGAAGAAGCTGAATGGATCTGGAATTTCTTGGAAGATATTCCATTTTGTCCCAAACCTTTGGCACCTATTTGTATACATTGTGATAGTCAAGCGACAATAGGGAGGGCAGGGAGCGCTATGTATAACAGAAAATCTTGTCATATACGACGGAGACATAATACCGTTAGACAACTACTCTCCAGCGGTGTTATCATAATTGACTATGTAAAGTCAAGAGATAACGTTTCGGATCCACTTAAAAAGGCCTATCTAGAGAGACAGTTGAAAGATCATCAACGGGAATGGGGTTAAGGCTTAGGACAAGTCATCATGGCGGTAACTCTACCTAGCAGACTGAGGATTGTTTAACACAAAAAAAGTTTTCAAGGTCAAATCAATAATTTTATGTGACGGGCCACAAGCAACCGATTCAATCCGAAAGATATAAGTTTTGTTAATGCAAAGTGATAGGCAAGTGCAAAATAAATTCAATGACAGACAATATAATAAAAATAAAGCAGAGAAGAACTATTCTTATTGAATAATCCTTGACAGGATGTTGAGCCGAACGAAGCTTGAAGGGTCAAACTATGGCTAGCTTGGGAGCAAGATGATATGAATTACAATGTACAAAATTATAGAGAAGAAAATTAGATTCCCTGATTGTGATAAAACTATGTCTCTTTATAGGGATAAATCTAAGTAACCATTCTCCTTGAATAATGGGTCCATTAGGAGCATTTACTCAACCCATCCATTACTTTTGGAAGACTTGTAACAGTTGTGTAAATGCTGGAATTTCGTAACTGATGAGTTAATTTCGTAACTGATGAGTCAATCCCGTGGCTGATGAGTTATTCCCGTACCTGTTGAGTCAATCTCGTTCCTGCTGAGTCAATCTCGTGCCTGTTGAATCAATCTCGTGCCTGTTGAGTCAATCTTGCAATTGATTGCCTTGTTCTGACCGTTACAATCATTTATTGCATTTATTGCATGTTACATAATTGATTTGTAACTGATGGAGTAATGATGATAAATCCCATATATCCGGGATTAATTGATTCCTTCCTCATTTGTAATTATGAGATATCCTCCCGCACCTGTTCCGAGCTATTTATGATGACCATTTCCGAGTCTATCAGGCACTGTATGAGTATGTTCAGTCCCGGGGGTGTTTCACATATCATCTTATATGTCATTCTTCACTTTTCTCCAAGCTTTGCTGACACGTGCTGCCATTTAATAGACCCACATGGCGAGTCTATTTTTGGTTATTCACTGTGATATGACCGGGAAGTGGAAGATTTTATCCTTTTCTCCACTGCCTCTGCCTCATTAAAAACCTTGCCAGAAAAACCCAGTAGGGACAAAAACCGGACGAAGGAAAAAAGAGTGAAAAACTTAGAGATTCATATAACAACTTCAACGCTCATGTTCGTTTCGTCAATAAGCGGTTGGTTTACCCCTGTCTTGTTTCGGGGTTTGAATACAAATGTTTGCCTTATGTTTGACAAGTTCGATATAAATTTCGGCTTGTTTCTGCCTACTTTAATGTTTGGATTTTTGTTTCACCCTTTAAGTCTTTGCATTTATAAAAATGCTTTAGATTACTCGTACATTTTCTTATTAGGCACGGTTTATGAAATAGGGCCCTTTTTGATCGACACTTAATGAAGAAGACGTCTCAATTTCATAATGGTGTAATAATACAATAGAGTGATAGANTTTGATTATCGTCTAAAACTCATGTTGCAACTGTTTTCTTTTAACAGGTTTGATACAAGCTTGTATTTCGTAACTGTTTTCTTTTGTAACAGTTTTTTCGAGTTAATACAAGGGAATAACTGTTTTTTGTTTGTAACAGTTTTTATAAAGGTATTGATTTTTACCCGTAACTGTTTTCATTGACAACAATTTTTAATAAATACAAGGGTATATCTTGTAACCCTTGACTAAATATTGCCTTTAACCTGAACATTCGTTTAGATCCACAAGTGTTTTCTTTGTAGGTTTTTGAATCAGGCTTGCGTTTTTGGCTCTTGACTTCGCTCTTAACTTTCGATTTGTTGGGTAGACCTTAGGCTTGACTTGAGTTCTGCATTTCCCAGTCTTTTTTACCTTTTATAGTCCCCCAAGTGTTAGAGCTTTGAAGTATGAACACTTGATTATTCCTTCCATGTGGTCCATTTCCTGAAAAGGAAATTACATACGGGACTCGAAGGTTTATACTTTTTGGATGATGAATACTTAACCCTTTTTATTGCATCAGAAGGGTTGGGGCCTAGACCGATAATTCAGTTACTTCCTCGTGTCTTTCGGGTCTAATATCATCATTTGGTACTTTAGGGAATTTATCCGAGTACTAACTTTTCATGGCACTTTATGAATTTATTTGAGTGCTCATATTTAGTCTTATAGACTTGAAATATATATTTGGATGCATCGTTACATGTGCGATGTCTTAATGGTGCACCCTTGGGTGTCTAACTTTTAAATAAAAGAGGCCCTTTTATATATTTAAACGCTATGAAAAGGACGTCTCCTTTTCATTTGGGCGTAAAATAGGATCGATTGATCTGAGTAGACTTTTAGTCTGTGGAAGTATTAATCCTGGTAGGATTTCCTGGAGTATTGATCTCGATAAGACATTGAGTCTGAGGGAATACTTATCCCAAATAAATATAGATCTTAGTAGATTTGTCTTGAAGAGACTTTAAATCTGATTGGATTTTGAATCCAAATTGGAGTATATGAACATACTTCCAAGTAGAGAGGGACACATGTCCGAAATAATATTTGAGATGTTCGGGATAATCGATCTGAGTCTTAATATAATTAGCCTTTAAGAAAGGCTTTTTAACTTGAATGGTCGTTTTTGGACCGTATATAAGCAATGTGTTTGTTCAAAGTGAAATTTATTCTGATGGCATAGTTGCATACATTTATGTTGACTTGAACATAAAAGTATCGTTTGTTATCGTGGGATTCTTGACTTGACATGGAGTTTTTGATTCTTTTTGTGTAAGAGTAGTATATGCATTTTTGAAGATCTCATTCAACACTGTTTGAAGTGTTTTATGCTTGATATGAGCAATCCAACTGACTGAGTTGAGATTGCGGTAAATAATGTCGGAATACTCTTAGAAATTTATATCCCAAAGCAATCGATTGTTTGAATCACTTCTTAAAATGTCAAGTAGGATTGACTAATCTTCAAGTATAAGTGATCTCCCTAGTGTTTGAGTTTTGAGGTATGAGAACACAAACACTAGAATCATAATTTGACAGTCCCCAGTTTAATAATCTCAGATAGGATAGCCAGTTCCATTGTTGATGGACTTTCAAATGGTCCAGTTACAGCATAGAGACGGTACCAGAGCTCTTTTTTTATTTTTTCACCCTGGCCGGGAACTGTGGAGGTTCCAAAATGTTGTCGAGGACCATGCGATATCTTGCCTTGAGTAATTTTCACGGCTTTCTTTGTAGATTTCTCGCATCATATATTTTGTTTTTTTGGTACATGTGGCATTTTAGCTTTTGGAGCCTTGAAACTATGATTCTCCTCATTTTCATTCTAATTGATGATAAATCATGGATCGCCCAGATAAGGGATGACTTGATCCTGATATTGTTTGATCCGGAAATGATATTTCTCAATAAGAGTCCGGAGTTTCTTCTGGAGTAAGTGATATTAGCAGTAGATCCGAGACTAGCACATCCGACTTGATTTTCTTGGGCTGCATAGTTTTCTTGGATTTGATCAATCGTCAAATCAATACTTTTGCTCTGAGTACCCAGCTAATTCAAGCATGTATCATATGATTTATACTCATCTTTGTTGTTAGTAATAAACTAACTTTTGTTGAAATCTAAATACTTTTTCTGATAGGGATTAAGCATTGTCCTTAACCAAGGACTTTTAATACTTTTGGACTTAATTATGTAAAAGATCCAGATCCCGAGAATTATTTCAGAAATAACATGTATTCAGTTTCAGGTAATATGCTCAAGCAAAGATTAGTCATGAAATCTGCTAGACTTGTGTTTTTATGGCCGTATGTTGCTGATAAATGATATCATATTCCATAAGTTTGACTACTCATTTATCTAGCCTTCCTGACAGTTCTCGTTTATGCAAAATATTGTATAATGAAAATATAGTGGCTGCGAGAATTGAATGATATTGACAATAAAGCCTTACATTTAGGGCAATAGCAATTAATGCCAACTTATAGATATGAAATTTCCATATCTAAGAGCATTCTATAATAGATAAGAGATTATGTACCTTTCTCTGCTTGAATTAAGATTGCATTTACCGAGACATTCGAGACAATGTGATATACTAGCAATCATCTTTCTCCTCGGAATTTTGAAAGTGATGATGGTTTGATGTTAGCAACGAATCCGAATGATTCGACTTTTCGGACTAAACCCAACTTCGAGGTTCCATAACTTTATCTTTTGTTATTTGGCTCTGGTTTCTTCTTTTGCTTGACCGGATTATACTGTGGATCAATATTGAGCATATAAACCATTATCTCCGGTGGTACACCTGTTATGGTTACAATGGTGGCAAGCAAAGAAATTTGCATTAACACGTAAAAGTTTAATCAACTTGCCTTTAAACTCGGTGTCGAGTCTCGACCAGCATAAACCTTCCTATTTGGGAAGCCAATGATAGTTTCTAGTTCTTCAGCATTTGACCTCGTGGCTTTTGATTCTTTCGGTTCAATGATTGTATTAGAAATTATTTGTGTAATTGTCCATGGCTATTAATGAACCTTCTTCCTCGTAGTCTTCAATTATCCATCCCGCACCTATCTTTTCTTTTCCAGTTTTCAGGTGCGGTATCGTTGTAAACAATCTCGTGGGTGTTTTACCACTGCTTTTCCTAACCTTCATTCTTCTCCTGTGGAAATTTTCAATTTTGTAAGGTGATTCCTTACCTGTTCGAGAAGGTTCAGATCTTTTTCATCCCGTGAAGAAAATTCCGTAACTCTTTGCTCGGACCTATTTTTGACTTTCATTTAAACATCCGTGCCTTTCTCCATTTAAGGCTCGGTGCTGCATATCATTCTCGTGGGATAGTCAGGAATTCCCGGAGGTGTTCTATCCGCTCGTCTTGTTCCTTGATCTGTTTCTGTCAAGTTAGAACTAAATTGTGCAAATTAAAATTACCTGATGTACCTGAACTTCATGTCTCGGTACTGTTTGGCGTAGATTCTTTAATAAGTTTCGGTACTAATAGTTGTGGTACCAATATGCCAATGTACATTCTCCATTTTTCTTTGCTTGTAGCTTATATATCAGTATCATGGCTATTATTGCTTTTCATTTATCATGGTAAATCCATCTCAAGCTTGGTTGTCCTCAACTGTGTTGATTGGTAAATTTCAGCCATGATGAAGGTTTAAACTGAAAGCAACCAAATATCAGCAAAAATTGTTAGTATCTTTGGTTGAATAGCAAATTTTCTTAAGTTCCCGGTAACGGAACCAAACTGTTTAACCCAAAAAATAATTTTCAAGGTCAAAGCAATAATTTTATGTGACGGGCCACAAGCAACCGATTCAATCCGAAAGATATAATTTTTGTTAATGCAAAGTGATAGAGAAGTGCAAAATAAATTCAATGACAGACAATAAAGCAGAGAAGAAATAATTCTATTGAATAATCCTTGACAGGATGTTGAGCCGAACGAAGCTTGAAGGGTCAAACTATGGCTAGCTTGTGAGCAAGATGATATGAATTACAATGTACAAAATTATAGAGAAGAAGGTTAGATTCCCTAATTGTGATAAAACTATGTCTTTTTATAGGGATAAATATAAGTAACCATTCTCCTTGAATAATGGGTCCATTATGAGCATTTACTCAACCCATCCATTACTTTTGGAAGACTTGTAACAACTGTGTAAATGCTTGAATTTCGTAACTGATGAGTTAATTTCGTAACTGATGAGTTAATTCCGTAACTGATAAGTCAATGCCGTGGCTGATGAGTTACTCCCGTACCTATTGAGTCAATCTTGTGCGTGCTGAGTCAATCTCATGCTTGTTGAGTCAATCTCGTGCCTGTTGAGTCAATCTTGCAATTGATTGCCTTATTCTGACCGTTACAATCATTTATTGCAATTATTTCACATTACATAATTGATTTGTAACTGATGGAGTAATGATGATAAATCCCATATAATCCGGGATTAATTGATTCCTTTCTCATTTGTAATTATGAGATATCCTCCCGCACCTGTTCCAAGCTATTTATGATGACCAGTTCCGAGGCTATCAGGCACGATATGAGTATGTTCGGTCCCGGAGGTGTTTCACATATCATCTTATATGTCATTCTTCACTTTTCTCCAAGATTTGCTGACACGTGCTTCCATTTAATAGACCCACATGGCGGTCTATTTTTTGCCAATACAGAGATCCCAAGAGCTAAGTTCAAAGAGATCAAACAAAGTCATGAATGAATGTTCAACATTGTCAAATAACTCAACCCATTCTCGTGATGAAAACAATCTTCATAAATCAAGGTAAAGCATTAAGGCTTTTTGACGAGTCAATAAAGCTTAAAGCTTTTTAATGATTTGCTAAGTCTGGAAGGATATGACCAGATAGTTTGTCTTTAGGGTTACACGTTTAGGAATCACCTATGTGAGTGTGAAGTGTAAGCCGCTTCAAGGGGAATGAAAGTAAAGGCCCATTCTCTAAGCACTCATGAAACCAAGCGGTGTTCATGGCTGAAACGAACACAATCGTGAGAACCATAGATGGTTAAGGATTGATTATGTGACTTATGTTGCTTAGGTATACAACAAAGCTAGACGGTTCAAAGATATCAAATCTACCGATTGACAGAGTATATCCGATATAAGTTCACTACGGAAAGTTCAAAGGGAAACCTGCTTATCCAGATGCAATTAATTCTTGCATGTATAACACACACATGTCTGTGCATTCCTTTATTTTATATCCATTCCCCATTCATGTGGGTGATTGTTGGTCTTTAAGCTTAGTGTAGCTTAATTTTAAGATTAGTGTAGCTTAAAGAGAGTGAATGGAAAATGGTGGGAAAAGAAATGGAGGGAAGTGGATTTTTCAATTAGTGCACTTTGTCCCTCATTGGAAGAAGGAAAGAAAATCTATGTGTATATATAGAGAAACTCTTCTTCTAGCTCTTAAAGAGTTGAGAAGAAGGCAAGCTTTGCGCCGTCGTCGTCGTCGCTCGCTCGGCTCGGCTTCGGCTTCGGATTCGGATTTGGTCAAATATCGATTGATTGATTAATCTTTTTAGACAAAGGTCCGGTCCGTTTTTCTTTTCCGGATTATTTTAAATCCATTTTTTAATTTTTTCGCAATCTTCACACCTAGGGGTGTTCAAAACCGATCCGAAACCGAAAACCGAACCGAACCGAAGCTTAATGGTTTACTGGTATCGGATTAACGGACGGGGAACGGATTGGGATTTTTTAATTAACGGCTTATCGGATTGGGGGCGGATTA
>ML305526.1:0-109996 GCA_005239505.1 Nicotiana paniculata | reverse complement strand
GAAACCATGATCTCTCCATTGTCTGGGAAAATCATCTGGGATTTGGAGGGTAATAAACTGTTCACACAAAAGAATCCGGAAAGGACTCCTTAAATTGGGGATTGGGATTCAAATAAGGTAAGTGAGTCAATTACTGACCACATGGGAGTCAATTAAATCCCTACATCAGACTAATAGTATAATTAGGGCAAGTAGTACTAATTCAAGTCCCAAATAAGGAAAATAAGTAAAATCACAGAGAAGCACTAATTTTAACAGGAAAATATAATTCGAACCCTAAATAAAATCAGTCAATATATGTTTATTGACAGAGATAAACAATAACAGGAAAATATTGAAGTAAACAATGAAATAGGCATAAAAACCCAGGGTTTAAAACATATACACAAAAATTAGTTGAACTAGTAAAGATAAACAGATTCAAACACTTGGAAGCTTAAATTTTTTTTGATGAGAACTTAATACGAAATTTTAGTTCTTAGAAAACACCGGAATCGAATAATAATAAGGAAAACAGGAGGTTTTTTCGAAGAAAAATACTCAATAATGCTTAAAATCGTCTCAGATCTACAAGGATTTGAACAGACCCACATAGAAAGAGATTAGGGTTTTCGAAAATGACAGAGATGAAAGGAAACTTGGTTTACAATCATAGATTCGAGCCATAAACACGGAGAAAATAATACTCACAAATGGAGATGGCCATAGATAGGCTCATGAAAAAGTTTTGAACAAAATCTGGGTTGAATCTCTTCGAGATTCTTCCATAAATCGACATAATCGAAAAACCTGAAGAGGTGAGAGGCCGGTAGGGGCCGAAAATTACATAGAAACCCCATGAACGAGTGGTTTTCTGGTGACGACGATTAGGTTTTAGGGAGAGTGTTTGAGAGAGAAGGGGAGAGGGAAGGGAAATCGGGGCAGCGAGGGTTTGGAAAATGATTAGGGTTAGGGGGGGTTATGGGTTAATTACAAAAGGTAATAATATCCTGGACCGTTGATCTCTGAGATCAACGGCTAGGATTCAATTTGGGGGTTGGGCGGGTTTAAAGATTGAGTTACTGGGTTGGGTTATGGGTTAATTTTAATTGGGTTGGGGGTGGCATTTGGGCTAAGGTCCGAAATTAAAGAGGTTATATGTTAAATACCCAATTAATTAATAAATTAATTTGTAAAAATAATTATCAAATTATAAAAAATAATTTTCATGCATAAAAATGATTTTAAAATAAATACTTGATAGTATAAAAATATAAAAAGCTATTTTCTGGAAAAATAAGGTAATAATGCATACATGGGCTATTATTGCAAAGTTATTGCAATTGTAACCCAAAAATATAAATTTATCTATTCATGCAATAATTAAAGCTTGGTATAAATACAAAATAATAAAAATTAAGAAATCATTATGAAACCATTTGTGTGGCAATTAGTAATTGTTTATATAAATAAAATACTGGGACAAATTAATAAAAATCCTTAGAAAAATGCAAAAATTATGAAAAATATTAATTGATGCTCATGAATTGTTTTGAAGCTATATATGCATTTTAAAAATAATATAGGAAAAAATTGGGTATCAACATAAGTGTCTCAATTCATTCCGGAAACCAAAACGAACCCTCCCGACAAGACACAATAGCAGGAATAGATATGGGGGAAGAAGTTAATAGAGGATCGGGGATCTAACTCTCAAAATGATCGGTCAGGTCGCTATAGTGACCAAATATGTTTTGGGATCATCCCCTCTCGAATGAGTCCGATTGAACCTTCCGGGTCCTATTCTTCGCCAGTCTCTATTACGTTCACTCCCTCACCTCTGTGATCTGGGAGAGGATTGTTGCGCACATTTGGTGTAGTTTTCTTCGCCTATATGAATTTATTGTCGATCATTGTCTGAATCTTGTCCTTCAGTGTGCGACACTCATCAATTGTATGACCCTTCATGCCCGAATGATAAGCGCATGTCTTGTTCGGGTTGATCCACATAGAAGAATTTTCCATGGAAACGGCAGGGATGGGAGTGACATAACCGCAAAACCTTCAATCTCTCACATAATTGGTCTATAGGATCAGCGATCAGGGGTGTATTGTCTAGATGGTCTGCAGTCAAAGGTTGGTCATGGTTTTGGTAGTTTTGGCAGGTTGACGGAGGTGAATAGTAATATGCGGGTTGAGTGTTATAGGCGTGGTATATGTTAGCGGGTTGTTGGTATTTGGGGTATGAGGGTTGATATGTGGGTGGAGGTGTCTGGTATTTAAGTGGAGATTTAGGACCTTGGGCCATCATGACAGCACTTACTTCCTTTTTCTTCGAAATGTCTCCCGATTGTAAGGCTTGGTTTCTGGCCTGCAGTGCTTCGAAATTTGTCACCATCCCACTTTTAATCCTTTCTTCTATTATTTATCCTAGCTTGATGATGTCGGAGAATTTTTGGTTCTCAATAACCACCAAGCTTTCACAGTACTGCATGTCTTGAGCTCGAACGAAGATCTTATTCATTTGTTCTTCTTCGAGTGCTGGTCTTACCTTTGTAGCCTCAGATCTCCACCGGGTAGCATATTCACGGAAGGTTTCTATTGGTTTCTATTTTAGGTTTTGAATATAGAAAACATCCGGTGCGTTCTCTATATTGAACCTGAATCTGTCCATAAAGTCTGATGATATGCCTACCCAGCTCACCCACTTCTTCAGATTCTGACTGATCTATGTGAGGCTTCGCATGAACAGCTTCAAGCGGATTTGTTCATTTCTGCCCACTCCTACAAGCTTATCACAATATGTCCTCAGGTGCAGTTTTGGATCATGGGTTCCATCGAACATTTCAAATTCTTGAGGTTTGTACCCCTCTGGCAGCTCTACATCTGGCTGAATGCACAAGTCTTCATAATTCAAACCTTTAACGCCTTTACCACTTTCGACATTTTGAACTCTGCCATAGAGCTTCTTGAGTTCTTCCGCCATATTCTTGATGAGCAGGTCCTTCTCGGTCGACTCAGGTATGTATAGGTTTTGTTATGAGGTGTAGGGTAAGGTCTTCACGTATATCGGGTTGCTTTGGTGGACTCCGGGGATCTGGTCATAATGGTGATCATTTTTTGAGTTTTGGAGGTCAGGAGTAGGTTGTGGTATATTCTGGGGAGTATGATTGGTGGTAGTCAGCGAGTATTGGGTTGGGTGATGATGATGTTGCTGCGGAGTTGGTACTGGAGAAGGATTAAGGTTTTGGGTAGGTGTAGGGTACTGGTGTGGTGCAGGAGGATTTGGCAGCGGGTTATGGTTTTGTGGGTTTTGTGGTGGTGCTTGGTTCTGGGTGTTTGGATTTTGTTGGTTAATATCAGGGACATTTAGAGTGAGAGAGAGGTTTTCCAAGTTCCGGACTTGCTCAAGGACTCCTTGTAGCTCCAAATTCTTTTGTTCCAGTCGTAAGACCAGTTCATTTTGTGCTGGGGTGCTCCGACCATCTGAAGTTTCGACATTTTCTGCTATGTTGGCGTTATCCTTTCTGATACCACTCAAATCGTCCATTTTCCCTTTTCCTTTGCTTTTGTCTTTAGGATAACTTGGTGGAGGAGGAGGTGGAGGACCTTTGGATCTAGTGTAGTTTGCTGACGATGCAAGTATGCACAAACCACTAATTTGGGGACCTTATAGTGCCCGATGTAGGCCTAAGCGACACATAGACTTGGAGAAAAATCGATGCCAATAATTGCGTCATTTCATTAATGCGAAAATGAATCAAACCCTTACTAAATCGACCACAAAGATAAAGTTACTAATGGCACTTGGCCTTATTACAATCGAAATCTAAAACTAAGCTAGAAAACAGCGAAAAAAACATCATGTTCTAATCTACTTGGTCCCAGAGGGACCTTCTCTATGCTTGGCTCTTTTGACTCAAACAATCAAGTTCCCTAGGTCACGCATATCCAATAATAAGTAAGACCTTTCTAGATTCCCTCCTTCTTTGCCATCCGCGTTCTGACAATCTGCAAGCCTCTTTTTCATCTTCCCTTTGAGCTCCATCAATCCTTGTTCCAAATATTCTAACCTTTCTGTTGCATTAGTAGCAATCCCCTTCCATTCATTTATAGCCTCCATGTATATTTTATGCTCTTCCAGGTTCCTAGCTTCCGACTCAAAAACCCTTTTGAGAAGCCTTCTATACTTGACCTGTGCTTCAGCAGCAGCATCAATGATCCTATTTTCCAAATTGACCCTTGGCTTGACGTCTCCCGCTATATCATCTACCAACCATGATGGATAGAAATACACGTGACTGGCATGGTACCTAACTGGCTCGATAATCTCTTTCTCCACAATGACTTTCTGGTTCCACATATGTTGTGCCTCGAATATGAAAGGACTGATGTCCCCTTTGAAGTCTGCCTTGTACTAGACCATGTTGGAAACTCGTGGTATGACTTGCTTTCTTCCTAATTGTCTCATTACCCTTATAGGAGCATAGGGATAAATGCCTCGCAACCCGATTAACACCAAATGAGTAGTATCCCTTGATTTGATGATGAACTCACTGCTAGGAAACCACTCAAACATCCAATGTATCTTTTCATCTGCCAAATTGCTGAAGAAACGGACCCAACTTATATCGCTTCCGGGCTGTTGGAACCTATTTGAGATGAATGTCATTTTTTTGGATGGTGGTAAGCTATGTAGTCATTCAATGTACATCGCAGAATCTCTTGACGATATTCTCCCCTCTGAAAGTGTTCCAATAACCAGACTTGCAATAACAGATTACAACCTTGAAATGTTCAAACCCCTGCTTGCACCGATCTAGAGAGTGGTACAGTTCGGCTACGATCATAGGGATGATGGTGTAGGTTTTCCCCTCGATACCTTCCATTATATTTCTTGCAACCACATCTAAAAGAGTGTGGATCCTTCCCCCTTTCATTGGAAATATCAACAATCCTAAGAAGCAGATAATGAACACATAAACCCGGTGATGCGTCCAACCTAACGAAGTAATGGCGAGTTCATCATGATGAAGGTGATATGATTTACTATGCCTGTAATGCTCATAAAGAAATTCAAATGGGATATATGATTTCTTTAAACAAAGCAACTCATTATTTTTCTTGAAACCTAGAATCTTTAGAAAACTGCAAGGGGTGTGATTCTATGGTACTAGTAATCCTGGACTATCCCATGGTATCTTAGCAAAACCTCTTATTTCTTCTAAAAGATGAGTCATTTTTGTGTCACAAAATCGGAAGACCGCTCTTTTCTCGTTCTAGAACATGGTAGCAGCCTCGATCAAAGCTCTATTTGGTTGGATATTGAGCAAAGACGGTAGGTTGCCAAGAACTCTTCTCACATGATTCTTATCGCAAGGCGCAAGGTCTTTCCACCAGTCAAGTAGCAGAGGTGGGATGTTTTGGACCATACCGAACCTGTGACTTCGTGCTTCATTTTCAGCAAACAAAAAAAGGTTATCCCTTTCTCCCTCCAGATTCGACTATTTACACAATAACGATCAACATATTGGCATATTTTCTCCAAGTAATGCACATAACGTGATGGTGCCCATTGGGATTATGGAAATCCCACCCGGCTTTGGACAAGGCTTATCTTAGCGGGATACTACGTCAACAATGTTTTAACCGGTACTAGGTTTAACATGATGCATGTACATATGATATTGGAGTAAGGTTTCTAGAAATGTCTAGGCAGGTACTCTCAAGTGGAAAACTTCAGAGGGAAAGGCATGGGACCGTCGACTGCACCGCTGGTCGACTAGTTTACCACAAAAGCCTTTCCGATTTAAAAAGGGTAATTATGGAAGAGCGCGAACACTCATCAAGTGCCGCTATGTTGATACTTGGAACGAGTGGAGTATGATGTGGAGCATGCTTTATGCAGAGATAATAACACGTTGTCAGTATTTTCATGATAAACCAGTAGAAGCAGTAAGGTAAACATAGGAAAGAAAGACAAAAGAAAGAAGTCGGTTTAATCCATGGAATATATGCAAGAATGTAATAAAGCAGGAAAGGGAGTAGGGATTGGATAGGCATGATATAGCAGTCTTACACAAAATAAAGAGCAACAAAAAGAAGTCATAGCAATTAGAGGTGAACGCGGAAGGGATGTGCATGTCATGCCGGATTTAAACGAATAAGGGTGAATAGGGAAAAGGGTGTGCATGTAAATTTAAACAATTAAAGGTGGAGAAGGAAAGCAATGCGCATGTCATAACAAATAAAATAACCCACATAAGCCAAGTTCATTATGTAAGAGCCTAAGTATATCCCCAGCAGAGTCGCCATGCTGTCGCACCCCATTTTCTCGCGAAATCGGGTTTCGACATGTGACAACTCTTTTATAGGTATTAAAAGATAAGAGTCGCCACCTAACAATTTTTAAGGTGCGTTAGTGCACCTATTTGCGGATAACTCTGTTTGACTAGTCAACACCAACAAAGATCGGGTAAGGGCTCAAATTACCTCAAAGAGAAGGTGTTAGGCACTCTTCGAGGTCCAGAACTGTGGGTCCCGGCTGAACTTTAGACTATGTGGATTATAATTAGGCAAGACGATCAAATAAATGCAAAAGAAAAAGAGAAAAGAATTTATTATGACACAAGGAGAGTTGATACAAATCTTCAAAGGCATAACTAGAACAGTCTATACTAGATGACTAAGTGTATAAAGAAAAAAAGGGGGGGAGGGGGGTTCCTAAGTTTTTTAGCCTAAAGGATCACCCCGTGCAACATAAATAATACTTTGCAACTTTCTTGAGATAGGGAGTTGCTCATATTATTCAGCTGGTACAGACTATCATCTCCTACTACCCATATACTATGTTAAAGTTGTTTACCTAAAGGCACTCTAATTCAATTATAAGTCGTACCTATGCGTGCACTACCCGTCCCATGCCTATGATCCAAGAGGCAGTGGACATCTATTTGGGTGGTTATAGACTTTACTTAGGCTTCTCAAAATGATAAAAACTAAGCGAAATTCAAAACAAATAGGACTGCACTTAAGGACAGTTAAAGGATCAAGTTAGCCTCCGCAATTAGATAACAAATGCACACAAACAAATTTCTACGTTAGGCATTAGACAGTTTCAGAACTGAGTCGAATTGAAGTCATTAAGCTCTATAGACATGGTTTCTATATGATCTGATCCAAACATGCAGGCAGTTTCAGGTGCAGGGCGCCACTTTTAGACCTATAGACAAGATTTATAAATTACACAGTTTAAGAGTATCTGGTATTGCTATGTCATTTATTGAGATTACAAATTATAAGTTATTAAACTTATAAACATGATCTCTAAGTGATCTACCCAATAGGGGGGGGGGGTGAAAACCATTGGAAACACTCAAAATTACTCATGTTTCCTAAGTGAGCAACAGTATTTTATAGCTAGGTTCTAATAGTCGGTAGTAGAGAATTGATTCTATAACACTTCGTCCCTATAAGCATATTTTCTAGGCGAGTGATAGACATAACAGTAGTTGGTGAATCAATTAAGAACCTATGGACATGATATCTAGATGAGGACTAGTAGAACATAAGCTAGTATGACTCTATAGGCATGATATCTAATGAACATGCTGTAGTTATGCAAATTAAAGGGGCAGTTATTGGCATTTGTTTCCTATAGGCATGTTTTCTAGTGACACATAGCAGTAGACATGGGAATGAATAGAGCACTTAATCTCATGCTTTGATAATAAACAAGTTGTGTGAGTGTGTGATTTCCTTAATGCCATGATTTCTACTAGTGTACGTGGGAATTTGAATAACACATATGACAGGTTGGATAACAAGTAAATCATACGAACCCTATATGCATGTTTTCTACCCTTTCATGCAGACTTAAGAATATACCCATTCCCCCAATTTCACTAACACCCCAATTTTTTATTACAAAATTATTACAGATCAGATGAGGAATACGCGTATAAATATTACACAAGAAACTATAGTAAGCCTACAGCAGGCCCAAAAGAGATACCCAGTATTGCCTGGGCCTTCACAAACTCCTTCTTCGCGAATAGCATGCCGAGATCCAAATAGGGGACCATGACCATCAGAACAGCCCAAAGGTCATAGAGGTACTCAAGCTAAACCAAACAGTCACCAATTGAGCATATGACCCACATATTGAATTACACAAAAATCACTTACACAATCCAGTTTGCAGATTACACAAAAAATGTGAGGAAAGCTAAATGCCAGAGACAACTCAGATTCCAGCAGCAAAGAAAGTGATCAAAAAACCCCGTCTCAAATGGACCCCGAGTAGTGCTCACACTAGGGAGATCAATAGAGAGAGTTTTGGTGGCCTTGGCTTTCAGCCGGCCAAGAATGTTAAATTCAGAATAGTGTAGGTAATTGTCACGTCCCAATTTCATGTTAGGCCATGATGACGTCCAGCACCGTTGCTAGACAAGCCAACAACGAATAACTTAATGACATTCCCGTTTTAACAAACTTCCCATGTATTGATTTTTCTTAAATTAAAAGATCTGACGAGAGACCGATTCAAAATAAATAAGTGAAGCAAGTAGAGATGTTTATAACCATAAGAACAAAACCCAAAAAAAAAAAATAGTCTACTAATACATGGCAAGATCTAGTGTCACAAGTATACGGGCAACTTATTAAAATATACAAAAAGATGTCTATCCTAGTATCCGAAAAGTAATAGACAAAAATAAAATATAGGAGAGACTCCAGCATGTTGTTGAACTGCTCGGAAGGGCAGCTCACCGTGGAATCTCGAACCCATATCAAGAATGCGCACCGGATGCGTATCCAGATGCACCTGCCTCAGATCCTACACAGTTAGGTACAGAAGTGTAGCGTGAGTACATAAAACAATATATGTACCCAGTAAGTATCCAGTCTAACCTCGAAGAAGTAGTGACGAGGGGTTGACTTGACACTTACTAAGGCTACAGATAATAAGTCAACTCATAACTAAGCATGGATTACAACAAATATACTAAACACAACAACAAGAGATGATAAATATCCTTTTCACAATCATTATTCTCAAGAGTTAACATGCGCAAATAATGTCGAGGTCGTACGGCCCTAACCAACACAATAGTATTTAAAATGTGCACTGCCGAGGGTCGAACGACGCGAACCATAGATGCATCTATTTAACCTGCCGAGGCGCTCGACCCGATCCACAATAGAAAACACTTAAAGAAACATAAGTTTTTCAATAACAGTCAAGTGTCCTATTCATAACCTCAAATGAGTGAAGACATACCCTTTTGGAATTCTTTTACAATTTATGGAATTTCAATTTAAGCAATCTAATTGACAAGTAAAGGCGCAATTATGCCAAGTATAGCATGATAGGGGTCCTAGACTACCCGGACCTTAACATGAATAGTAGCTACGCACAGACTCTCGCCACTTCATACGTACGTAGCCCCCCGCAAATAGTCACATATATTAGTTACCTCGTCTCAAAGCCCACTTTCCGATTCAAGAATGTGCTCAAACCTCCAAAATTGGTGCCAAACAACTCGAAACTTGTCAAAAATTGTTTAAATTAATCAATCTATGCTCAAAAGTTCATATCCCCACTATAAAGTGATTACCCAACCCAAAATGCAAGATTCCTAAAATTCACCCCTGGGCCCACGTGCCCGGATTCCGGAAATCTTCGAAGAAAGTTGTTACCCATAACCTAAGGAACAAAAATATATGATTTTTACTAAGTTCCATAACCATTTTCGTGGTAACATCCCATTTTTATTGAACCCTAGGTTTTTCATCTAAACCTATTATTTCTACCAATTTTCATCTAAAACATCTACCCATAATCTATGTATTAACTTACATTAAGTAGAAATTACTTACCTCACAAGGCTAGGCCTAAATCCCCTCCTTAAAGCTCTCAAATGACCCAAGAGTGAAAGAAAATGTGATAAAAATGGTCTACATCCTGTATTAAATGAACCCTCACTTCCCAGAGACTTCCGCACTTGTGGTGCTTTGGCCACATTTGTGGTCCCGCACCTGCGGCAAAAGCCTCACAGGTGCGATTCTCCCTTGCCTGACCAGGCTCCGCATCTGCGGATACAAAGGGCCACTTCTGCGAGCCGTTTCGCACCTGCGATCGTGGCCCTCGCACTTGTGATCACGCATGTGCGCCCAATCACCCCCATCTGCTTCCTGGGCTGACCTTGATTCCTCGCTTCTGAGGCTCGTGGCTCGCACCTACGAGCCCATACCTGCGGCTGGCTAAGAGCAGGTGCAATTATGACAGATCTGGGGAGCTCAGTTTTTGCTTCAAGCTCCCAACCTTGTCCGAGCCTCGTCCGATGTGGGCCCCGCATGAACATACCCACAAGTCTGGAATCATAAGACGGACTCGCTCGAACTCTCGGAATGCCTGAAACAACATTAAAACTAAGAATCACACCCCAAAACCAATTGATTCGAACTTATGAACTTTAAGTTCTTCTATTAACTCAAAATGCGCCGAAACGTACTTAGACTACTCGGATTGATACCAAATTTTTCGTGCAAGTCTTACATGACATTACGGAACTATTTTAAAATTTTGTTTGGACCTCGATAACACCAAAACCCGCTCCAAACCACATTTAAGAACTTCAAAATTTCTTCAAGAACCAAACTTTGATATTAGGCGCCGAAACACTCCCGGGTCATCCAAAACCCGAACCGAGCATATGCTCATGTTCGAAATCATCATACGAACCTATTGGAACCATCAAATCATGATTCCGAGGTTGTTTACTCAAAATGTTAACCGAAGTCAAACTTAGTCTTTTTAGGCCAACTTAAGGAACCAATTGTTCCGATTTCAACCCGAACCCTCCCAATCTCAAACTGATCATCCCTGCAAGTCATAAAATAGTAAAAGCACATACGGGGAGTCTTATTTGAGGGAACGGGGTTATAGAAATCAAAATAATCGGTCAGGTCGTTATAGTAACAAATAAGAGAACAGTGATCAAGTGATGGAGTTTTAAGAGGTACCTTTTATTTTAGAAACAGATATAGCAGGGGTGATTAAACAATGAACATACAAGCAAAGTGAATCAATAAAAACTCAAAGGACAGGTTGATATCACAAGTTCAAACACTTAGCATATTAGGGCAGAAAACATTCGTGTAGGAAGCAGGGGCACAAAGGTGCACTATGCCAAACGAGACTAAAATAGAGCACTAACTTAAAGGATTTAAAGCCTAAGGGTCCAAATTATGCTGAACACCAGAAAATAGACAAGCCAACATATATCAATGAGACAAAACAGTGTCAAACATTAAAAGGAAACACAAGTTAAGAAGCTATTCTAAAGGTCCCAACTAATTACCTTGGAATACAGGATTAAGCAAACCAAATACATACTGAGTGACGAAAATAGTCATAGGAGCAGGTCATAGCTAGAGTGAAGGTCTTAACATAGATTAGGACACATTATAGATACGAGTCAGTCATTATAGCAACCCAGGACAATACAAGGTAACAAACTCATGCCAAACAACCAATGTAAACATTCAGAGTACCAACACATTAGGCTACACGAACTTAAGAAAGTCTAAATTGTTCAAGTTAAGCATAAGCATATCTCAAAGATGGACGTTTAGGTATAATCAAATGCTAAAGAGGTTCAGATCACAAAACAAATTCAATGCCAACAAGGTTTCACATAGAGATGGTCTAGAAACACATTAGGTTATGAAATTTCAGAGGTATGAATATACAAATCATGAACACAGAAGAATGAATATTGCAAAGTCTAAGGAACTTACCAGTTATCGATTGACAAATAGGCAAACAAGAAAGAAAAAACTCCACAATACTCTAAATGTCGACAGAGAGCAATAGAACCCAGTATCTTAGTGAGTCAAAGTTCTCAAGGGCTTCAAATGAACCTCGGGCAGTGCTCGCACCAAGAAAAGTTGAAAATCGAATTCCAGTGGCCTTGACTTCCAGCCGGCCAAGAGCCAAAGTATAGAACAAGAGAATGAGAGAACAATAGAGTGATAGGACTTAGTTTTTTAGTGAATCTCGTGATTGAAAAGTCCTTCCATAAGGGGAATAGGGGAGGGATTTATATAGTGTTGAAGTTGAATGAACGAACAAGGGATACCGATTAAACATAAAATAAGAAAAGAAATCAAGTAAACATGGATGAAAAAAGGTAAAATCTCGCATGCAAGTCAGTAGAGTAACATGAAAGGAAAAATATCAAACTCCAAACCCTAGTTAGGGTTTTAAACTCAAAATCGACCAACTGGTATGAAGAATCCAGTTTCTCTTTGTGTATATGGACTGGATATTGTACAAATCTCCAAGATTGAGTTGATTATCGTCTAATATAGAGGTGGTATTTTCCAAAATTAGGCAAATACCTAAGTAATGCAATAAACGTGTGACCAGTACCAAAGGGATCCAAATATGGCAAGAAAATAATGGTAGAATCCCATTATCAACGAGATTAGGAGAGTGAGTTAAGGGGAGGTGGCTAGGGTTCTTTCAAAATAGAGAAGGGGAGGTCGAGAGCGTTTAGGGGCGGCGGGTTAAGAGAAATGGGTTAGGGTTTCAGGGGTTTGGATAACAAAATAAGGGGGAAAGGCTGTGGACCGTTCATCATTTGAGATCAACGGCCAAGATAAGAGGAGAAGCGGGGCGGGTCATGGAACGGGTCCCGATCGGATCATTTTAAAGGGGTCGCTTGGTTTGTACTTTTGAAGCTTAATGGATATGGGCCAGCTTGTTTGGGTCTTGATTTGGTCCAAAATTGGCTCAGATTTTGGGCTATAATTTAAATACACGAAACTCATCAAAGATAAATTATAAGAAATTATTAGTAGATAATAAAAAAATATTATTAATGCATTAAAATACTTAAAAATAATAGCTTAATATTATAAAAATATAAGAAATGATATTTTAGTACAAACAATATAGTAAATACAATTATTTGTAGAATCTAGGTTGTTATTGCAAAATTATGTAAAATATTTCTTAAAATACAAAGTATAATTATATAAAATAAAGTAAATTATTATGAAGCATATATATGGATGCAAAATAATAAATTTGGATGATTGAGTCATCAACAAATAATTTAAAGGATAATTAATAAATATTTGAACAATTTAAATGCAAGAAAATCAATTTTAAAGCTTTAAAATTATGAAAAATTATAAAACAAATGCTTGCATAAATCTTGTAAATTAAATAATGGGTGAAAAATATGATATTTTGAAAATCTATATACTATTTAAGGAATGTGAGGTCAAAATTGGGCATCAACGGCACACATGTGGCATGAGTTAACCACGCTGGACTTCTTTTTTGCTTTTACTTGGTTTTCTTCTTTTTATGATGCCAAAAGGGGAAAGAAATATGCATAATTGAATAAATGATGTGCATTGATTGAGGGGGAATAGAGATTCAGGGGGAATTCAGGGATAAGAGTTGCCATTTCTGGTTCATTGTCTAGTTCATTGTGGTTCTTAGTGAGAATTTCAATTATAAGTTGGTCATCATCAAAAAGGAAAAAATTGATATGTGATAAGTACCTTATTTTATGTTTAGATGATCTAACAAAATTAATGTCAAGAACCAGATAAGGAACCTGATACACATCTGGTACACATTCTCAAGCATGTGGAAATAACCAGACTTAAGCTGGAAATGTTCGTTAGTCTTTCAGAAGTTAAAGAATTAACAAGGGAAACAAATGGACATCAGTTCCCCTGGTGATCGTACCAGTCAACTCTCCAACAGCTGGAAAGTGGCTACCTGCACACGCAACAACACAACAGTCAACTCCATTGGGAAGGATCTTGTACCCAATATGCTTACATCATTCAAATGATGTCATCAATGTTATGTTAACATCAAACCAAAGACAAAACATCACTTGAACACTTAGAGAATTTACTCAAGCACTCCCACAGTGATCGATCATCCAAGCAAGCGATTCTCAAGTGCATCAAGAACAAAGAACAACACTGCTATAGACCAGTTCCCCATATCAAGTTATTATATGTCCGTAGTTGAGTTATATCTTTTTCAAAGTTGTTACTTGTAATTCCTACTTAGCTTACTTAGAAGCATTGTGTAGGAAACTCTTTGTAAATCATAAACCCTTGTGTTTGTGTCCTGGCTAGAGTTAGTCGAGTTGTAAAGTCTTTGTAATAGAGGTATTACAAAGTGGCTTGTAATAGGATTGTTGCAAGTTAGTTAGGGATTAAGAAATTAATTCCTAGGTTACAATAGGTTGTAATCTAAAATTTTGCTCAGTAGTGAAGTTGAAATCCTACAAGGGTAGGTCATGGTTTTTAATCTCGTGAGCTGGGAAATTTCCACGTAAAAAATCTCAGTGTCATTTACTTACTGCCATGTGTGTGTGACTGTGGAAACTAATAGAGAACCTGTTTCTCTATATAGTTTGGTGGACCCTCAAATTCTATCAAAGAGTAATGTCATGTAACGGCCAAATAAATCATCAATAATGAAGACAAATGAACCGATGATATGAAAATGGAACTACATCACCCCTCGTGCTTTTACTATCATCCTTACGATAAAATGATGACATAAGTAACATGAAATGGAACAATATCACCCTTCGTGCGTTTAATCTCTTCCTTACCACAATATAAAGAATAAATGATATATATGGCACGACATCACCCTTCGTGCTTTTACTCTCTTCTTCACTGTGTATAAATTAATAAATGAGATAAATGCAATGGCATGGCATCACCCTTCGTGCTTTAACACTCTTCCTTTCCATAGGACAAAGGTAATATAAATTCGGGAAGTAAATAATGATGAGATTTATATTTGTTGTCGTATATAATGCTAAAAGTGACAAATTCAACTTCCTAAATACTCAGCAACTACTAAATAAATAATAAATATGGAAAGAATTATGAAATAAGTAATAATCTAACCTAAGCATAGATATTATAAGCAAAGAGGTGACAAATCAGGGAAACAAATTCCACTCGCATGCTTTAACCCAACAACAACGCATAAGTACTCGTCACCTCACATATACTTTGTACCCACACATTTAATCATGTAGCAAGTAGTCAAACAAGTCCTAATCCCTCTAGTCAAGGTTAACCACGTCACTTACCTCGCTCCGCAAGCAAATCAAAGATCATGCGGGGCCTTTCCCCTAAAATTCACCTCCGAACCAACCGAATCAATCCAAAATCAACTTAATAACATCAAATAATGCTAGAAAAATCCATTATAATACATAAAGTTTACATAAAACTAATATCTTTCTATTTTTCCCAAAAAGTCAACAAAAGTCAACACTGGGCCCTCTTGGTCAAAACTCGAGGTTCGGACCAAAACCCATTTACACATTTACCCCGAGCCCAATTCTATACTTAGTTTCGAAATCCACCTCAATTTGAGATCTAAATCTCAAATTTTACAAAATCCCCCATTCTTCCCAAATCCCTAATTCTCTACCATGAAAGAACACAGATTAAGGTTAAATTAATGGGTGTTGATGGAAATGGAAGAAAACAAATTAAAGTATACTAACCTGTGAAAGGATGATGAATTTTCTCCTCCGAAATCGCCTCTAGGCCGAGCTCTAATTAAAAGATGGTGAAAATGGGTGAAATCCCGTGTTTGGAATATTTTAAGGTCTGGGTGTCAAGCCTTCTTCGTGTTCGTGAATGTCCTACTGTGTTCGCGATGCACAGAGGCCCAAATGGCCTATGCGTTCGCGAAGGCTTCTCCCCCCAGGCCTTCGCGTTCTCATAGAGCAAACCACAGATCTCCCTTCCCAGGTCCCTCAACGCTACGTGTTCGTGAAAAGCTGCCCGCGCTCGTCAAGGGAAAACCCCCAAAGCTTCACGTTTGCGATGAATAAAAGCCTACCCAACCCAAATTACTCTTCGTGATCGCGAAGAAGAAAGCACCAGATGACAGCAGAAGCCCAAAACCAGAAATTTTCCTAAGTGCAAACCATCTGTAGCCTATCTGAAACTCACCCGAGCCCTCAGGGTTCCAAAACAAACATGCACACAAGTCCAAAAATATCATGTGAACTTGCTCGCTCAATCAAACACCAAAATAACACCTAGAACTATGAATCAGACACCAAAACGAATGAAATTTTCAATGAAACTTAAGAACATGCAAATTTTCAACCGAAGGTCTGAATCACGTCAAATCAACTCTGTTTTGCATCAAATTTTGCAGACAAGTTATAAACTGCAAGTTATTGTGCTCCTCAATGCACGAGCATAAACTGCAAGTTATAATGCTCCTCAACACACGAGCCTAAACTGTAGGTTATAATGCTTCTTGGAATATGAGCCTATATTGTACGTCACGAAGCTCTCCAAATTTGAACTTAATCTTTAAGACGTAAAGCTCTTCAAATTAGAGAAAAGTCTTTAAGTTGTAAAGCTCTTCAAATTTGAGCAAAGTGTTCAAGTTGCAAAGATCTTCAAATTCAAGCAAAGACAAAAGTCGAAAGCTCTTCAAAGTCGAGCTAAATATTCAAGTCACAAAGCTCTTCAAATTCGAGCAAAAATTTATGTTGCAAAGATCTTCAACTTTGAGATAAATCATTAAGTCACGAAGCTCTTCAAATTCGAGCTGAATTTTTAGTTGCAAAGTACTTTAAAGTTGATCATGTCTTCAAGTTGCAAAGCGTTTCAAAATGTAAGCTAAATCTTCAAATTACTACGCTCCTGGACGTACGAGCCTAAACTGCATGTCATAAAAATGTTAGAATTTGAGCTATATATTCAAATTATAATGCTCTCGGATGCACGAGCCTAAACTGCATGTCATGAAACTCTTCGGATTTGAGCAAAATCTTCAAGTTACAAAGCTCCTCAAACTACGAGCTTAAATTGCAAGTCGCTACTCTCCTTAATGTAAGAGCAAAAACTACGTCTTACTCCTGACCCGCAAGAGTATAAACTATATACGACCAAAAAAAGAGGTCCTCTAGGTTGAAAACCTCGAAAGAGGCAGCCTATGCAAAAGTTAGGACATTCAAAAAAAGGCTCACCCATTCTGAACTACGGTATGACTTGATCCTCGTCACTAAGGTACGTAGGCAGCTTAGATTTCATTCTAAGTTTAGTCACATACATTCAAAAGATACATATTAACCCAATACTTATTCGAATGAATCATGATGGAATATAATCCACTTGATTGGAACATAAAAAAATTACTCTTACATGTATTCTTTTGTTGAACGTTGTGCCTTATCAAAGATTGATGGTTAAATGGGTGCAAGCTTCCATAGCAGGTTGGCATCTCTGGTGGATGGCTGCAGTCTTTTAGTAGATTGCCAAATCTTCAAGTTAAAGTTTTTAAGCCCTCAAAGTCTTTAAACTTAAGTTTTCAAATATTCTAATTTTTTCAAGTTGAAGTTTAGAAGTAATCGTTGCCTGAATGAATTATGATGGAATTTAATCCATCCAATCAAAACTTGAAAATCTAGCCGAAATACCATTCTTCTGTTGAACTTTGGATCCCATATGATTTAAAAGATGCAAGTTGCCATGGAAAATTGGTGTCTTCAACGGGATGATTATAGTCTTTTAGGAGGCTACCAAGTATTTTCATTAAATTCAGGAGATTCGCTATGTCGCCGAGTTTGCCAAACCTTCAAGTTTTTGGTCTTCAAGTTAAAGTGTTTAATTCCTCTAAGTCTTCAAGTTGAAGTCTTCGAATCCATCAAGACTCCAAGTTGAATTCTACGAGTCCTCCAAGTCTTCAGGTTCGCCGGTCTTCTAATTAAAATCTTCAGGTCGACTAGTTCTTTAAGTTGAAGTTTTCAAGTTCACCGCCCTTCAAGTTGAAGTCTGCAAGTACGCTAATTTTTAAGTTGAAGTATTCAAGCCCTCCAAGTCTTCAATTTCATCGGCCTTTAAGTTGAATTCCTCAAATCCGTCGGTCTTCAAGTTGAATTATATTAAGCCCTTCAAGTCTTCAAGTTGAAGTCTTCAAGTCTGCTAATTTTTCAAGTTAAAGTTTAAAAGTCCATCGCTCTTCATGTTGAAATGTCAAAGTCCGCCGAATCTTCAAGTCCATCAAATCTTCAAGCTTGTCGGTCTTCAAGTTGAAGTCTGCAAAGTCCTCCAAGTCTTCAAAGTTTTCCAAGTGTTCAAGTCGATGTCGCCAAGTCCACCAAGTCTTCGAGTTGAAGCTTTATAATTTTTCAATCTTAAGTTGGACATGGCTCTTCACGAGTTTGTCCTTAAAAGTAACTATAAGTTTCCCATCTTATGGTAGACATCAAGTCCCTTTGCACCTTAAGTTGGCATCTTCACGAGTTTTTCCTTAAAAGGAACTATAATTTCCCAATCTTAAGGTGGACGTTGAAGTCCCTTTGCACTTTGAGTTGGCCTCTTTATGGATTTGTCCTTAAAAGGAGCTATAATTTTCTATCGTAAAGTGGACATTTAAGTCACTTTGCACCTTAAGTTGGCATCTTCAAGGATTTATCCTTAAAAGGAACAATAATTTTTCCAATCTTAAGGTGGACCCTGAAGTCTCTTTACACCTTGAGTTGGCCTCTTTGTGAATTTGTCCTTAAAGGAACTATAATTTTTAATCACAAGGTGGACGTTTAAGTCCCTTTGCACCTTAAGTTGGCCTCTTTATGGATTTGTCCTTGTATATGCTGCCATGGATTTGTCCTCCCAAATGATGTTGAGGATTTATCCATCTATTTGTTGCCACGGACTTGTACTTCATTATGCCGTATGAACCTTTGCGCCCCTAAGTTATACCTCTCCGATATTCAGGTCGTGATGAGTATCCATCCCTTCATATCTTTAGAGTAATCTCTCAGATATTTGGGTGGTGATGTGTATCCATCCCTTCGCACCTTGAGAGTAATCTCTTTGATATTTGGCGGGGATGAGTACCCATCCCTTCACACCTTAAGACACCCTTCTTCATGCATGGGTCATCCCTCTGAGGAAAAATATACTCTTAGCTCGACCTATAAAATAAAGAAAGAAAAAAAAGGAGAACAAAAGAAAGCGCAGATCAATTAAAAGGCGGCACATATTTCGTCTCCAAATTGAGATCGAATTACAATCCTAGTTACATTCTGCCGGCGATGGATTGTGGTGTAATTACCTTGAAAGTTTAAATATATATATATATATATATATATATATATATATATATTGAGTGGTGACACCTCTCTTAAGCCAAGAAACATATTTATCTTTTTTCTTCTTTTTTGGGGATTTTTCATCATTCTTTCAATTTATTTTATATTAAAATAAAAAATTTATTTTCATAACTTACAACTCTTTATCTTCATAACTTATACTTTTAATAGTCTCAATAACTCCAGTCCCTTTCATATTCATAACCTCCAAATATTTAATATGTAAGTTTATGATAATTTATCTCATTTTTTGATCTTTCCCTTCATTAATCTATTTAACACAATGGAGTAAATGATTAATAAATAATCCATGTAGTAGCTTTTTCACGACCCAATTTCCAATTTAGGTCGCGATGGCGCCAAACATCGAGTTTGAGCAAGCCAACATTAATCAGCTAATGGGTTTTATTTATTTTACCAAAACATTTCCAACATTTACTTAGCTTAAATTTAAAGCATTCGATAACAACGAATAGTTTAGGCAATTTAAAGCTGAAAGGACCAAATGAAGTCATAATTAAGTAATTACATCCCAAAAGAATAGTCTACTAATGGTGTACCAGGAACTAGTGTCACAAGTATGTGGGCGTCTAGTAGAATGTACAAAAGAATATATATATCCTACTGTCTGAAAAAGAATAGACATTCGAAGCAAAAGAGAGACTCTAACATGCTGTTGAACGGCATCAGAAGAGAGCAGCTCACCGTGGAATTTCGACCCAGATATAAAGAACGTGCTCTGGATGGGTAACTAGATGCACCTACCTCAGATCCTGTATAATTAAGTACAGAGCGTAGTATGAGTACATAAACAATATGTACCCAGTAAATATCCAGTCTAACCTCGAAAAGGTAGTGACGAGGGGTCGACTTGACACTTACTAGGGCCCAACAATATATATTTAAGTATGAGTCTAAGCATGGATATAAGGCTAGGTAACAGAGAGTAACAGGAACTGACAAGACTTATCATAAATATACATTTGAATTTCTATCATTTCAGTTCACAAATTATATTTCAAGGCATTTAAAGCAGATTAAATTTACCGAAAAGTGCCAAGCATATAGCATGCGCATATAATGTTGAGGAGGTACGGCACGATCCAACAAAATAATAAAATTGTGCACTGCCAAAGGGTCGAACGGCGCGAACCATAGATTCATCTATTAACCTGCTGAGGTGAATGGCACGCTCCCATGATAGTAGTGGAAAGGGTCACCCCTCTCGCGGAATATAATTGCGAAGCGGTTACATATAAGCATAACATGTTTTTCCTCAATCCCATTTTAAAAATGATAATTTACTTGAAACTTTCACATTCTTGAAAATCTTGAAATGAATTCCCATCCAACACAAATAGTGCATATAATCAATTAACAGTGTTCACAAAGCATGGTGTAAGCCTAAAACTAGCCGGACATAACAGGAATAGTAACTACGTACGGACTCTCGTCACTTCGTACATACATAGTCCCCCATAAATAATCACATATTATATAAATTCACCTATGGGGAAATTTCCCTCTTACAAGGTTAGAAAGGAGACTAACCTTGCCTCCAAAGCTTACTTCCAAGCTCAAGAATGCTCTCAAACTATCAAACCAGAGTCGGACAAATCCAAAACTATTCAAATATGGTGAAAAACTAATCAATATAGGCTTCAAAGTTCACATTTCCCCTATTAGAGTGATTACCCAACCCAAATTGCAAGATTCCCAAAATCCTCCCCCAAGTCCACGTGCCCGGATTCCGAAAATATTTGAAGAAAATCGTTACCCATAACCTTAGGATCAAGAATATATGATTTTTACTAGATTCCATAATAAATTTCATGGTTAGATATTATTTTTATCAAAACCCTAGGTTTTACTCTAAACCCATAATTTTTACTAATTTTTGAATGTTAACCTACCCAGAATCTATGTATTTAACTCATGTTGTATAGGAATTACTTACCTAAAAGTGCTAGGTGAAAGCCTCCTTCCAAAAGCTCTAAATATCGCCTAAGTGTAGAAGTGAAATGAAATAAATGGCCTAAGTCCCGTTTTTAAAAGCTATGCACAGCCCTCTGATGTCGCATTTGCGACACTGGGTTCACAAATTCTAGGGTCGCAAATGTGACAAAATCCTCGCAAATGCAAAGCATGGGCCTAGGAGGTGGGGTTCGCAAATACGACTAAATGGTCGCAATTGCGACTTCTGCTTGGATCGCAAATGCGGTGCATATGTAGCAAATGCGAACACTGCCTGCCCGGCTCCCTTCACAATTGCAAAGCCTTCATCGAAATTTTGAGGTTCGCAAATGCGAACCTTTTCTTGCATTTGTGAGACCTACAGCAGATGCCAAAAACACCAGAAATCTGGTGTGTTTTCTAACCCCTCCTACACGTCTGAAACTCACCCGAGCCCTTGGAGCTCTATTTCGAATACTCACATAAGTCCAACAACACTATACAAACTTGCTCGCCCAATTGGAACACCGAAATAACATCAAAAACTAAGAATTACACCCTAAAACCATTTGGATCAAACTTATGAACGTTAAGTTCTTCATTCTACTTCCAACATGCCGAAATGTACTTATACTACTTGGAATGATACCAAATTTTGCGTGCAAGTCTTAAATGACATTAAGGAACTATTCCGGGTCTGAGAATTCTGTTTGGACCTCGATATCACCAAAGCATGTTGCAAACCACAATTATAGAACTTCTAAAACTTCAAGAATCCAATTTTCACCATTTGGCGCCGAAATGCTCCCGGGTCATCCGAAACCCGTTCCGGACATACGCCCAAGTTCAAAATCATCATACGAACCTATTGGAACCGTCAAATCCTGATTCTGAGGTTGTTTACTCAAAATGTTTACCGAAGTCAAACTTGGCCTTTTAAACCAACCTTAAGGAACTAAGTGTTCCGATTTCAACCCAAACTCTTCCAAATCCCGAACCAACCATCCACGCAAGTCATAAATTGATAAAATCAAGTGCGGGAAGTCTTATTTAGGGGCACGAGTTTCTAAAAAGTAAAATGACCGGTCGGATCGTTACATTCTCCACCTATTAAATAAACGTTTGTCCTCGAACGGGTCTAAAATCATAACTGGAGTGCTGAACAAGTGTGGACCTCGTCTGTCCTCGGGCTCCCAAGTCGCCTTCTCGACTGGTTGGCTCCACCATTCGACCTTCGCGGCGAAAACCCTCTTAGACCTCAACTAGCGATCCTGCGTATCAACAATAGCAATTGGCTCTTCCTCGTAGCCCAATCTCTCATCTAGCTTAATGGTACTGAAGTCTAACACATGAGATAAGTCGGCGTGGTACCTCCGGAGCATAGACACATGAAAAACTGGATGAACTCATGATAATCCAGGAGGTAAAGCGAGCTTATAAGCAACCTCCCCAACTCGCCTCAACACCTCAAATGGGCCTATAAACCTTGGGCTCAGCTTTCCCTTCTTCCCGAATCTCATAATACCCTTGATCGGTGAGACTTTCAATAGAACCTTCTCGCCGACCATAAATGATTCATCACGCGCCTTCTGATCACGTAACTCTTCTGTCTGGACTATTCCGTGCGAAGTCTCTCTTGAATCAACTTTACCTTTTCCAAGGCATCCTTTACCAGATCAGTATCGTATAACTTAGCCTCGCCAGGCTCAAACCACCCGATGGAAGAACGACATCTTCGACCATATAAAGCCTCAAATTGATCCATCTCAATGCTGGACAGATAACTATTGTTGTAAGCAAACTCGACCAAGGGCAAGAACTATCCCATTGCCCTCCAAAGTCAATCACACATGCTCTGAGCATGTCCTCCCATATCTAAATTGTCCACTCTGACTGCCCGTCAGTCTGTGGATGGAATGTTGTGCTGAGCTCTACACGGGTGCCCACCTCACTCTATACGGCTCTCCAAAAATGCGAAGTGAACTGAAGACCTCTATCTGATATGATGGACACATGCACACCGTGCAACTGAACTATCTCCTGAATCTAAATCTGTGCCAACCTCTCTGAAGTGTAAGTAGTGTTTACTGTAATGAAGTGTGCCGACTTGGTCAACCTGTCGACAATAAACCATACTGCATCACACTTCCGCAAAGTCCGTGGCAACCCAACTACGAAGTCCATAGTGATGCGCTCCCATTTCCACTCAGGTATAATCATCTTCTAGAGTATGCCTCATGGCCTCTGGTGCTAATACTTAACCTACTGGCAATTTAAGCATCTAGCTACATACTCCACTATGTCTTTCTTCATCCGCCGCCACCAATAATGTAACGACCCGACCGGCCATTTTGATCTCTAGTGCGTCGTTCGGCAGTTTGAGGCCATGAGCAGCTTTGCTTCAGGTATTATGACTTGCACGCTTGGTCGGAATTGAAGTTTAGGGAGTTCGGAGTTGATTTGGAAAGAGAATTGTCATTTCAGAAGCTTTAAGTTGAAAGAAATGACAAAGATCGAATTTTTGGGTAAAAGACCTTAGAATTGGGATTTGAAGGTTCCAACAGGTTTGTATGATGATTTTGACTTGGGCGTATGTCCGGATCGGGTTTTGGATGACCCGGGAGCATTTCGGCGCCTATTGTGGAAGTTAGACTTTTTGGAAGAATTTCATAAGTTTGGGTTGAAGTGCATTTCAGTGTTATCGATGTCCGTTTGGGATTCCGAGTCTGGGAATAGCTCTGTATGGTGATTCTGGTGTTGGGAGAGCGGTCGGAAGTAAATTCGGAGGTCCATAAGCCATTTTGGAGTCATTTGGCTAAAGATCGAAATTTGAAGGTTTTTGAGAAGTTTGACCGGAAGTGGACTTTTTGATATCGGGGTCAGAATCCAATTCCGGAAGTTGGAGTAGATTCGTAATCTCAAATATGACTTGCGTGCAAAATTTGAGGTCAATCAAACGAGATTTGGTAGGTTTCGACATCGAAAGTTGAGGTTGAAGTTCAAAAGTTCATCACGTTTAAATTGGAGTGTGATTCGTGTTTTTAGCGTTGTTTGATGTGATTTGAGGCCTCGACTAAGTTCGTGATATGTTTTGAGACCTGTTGTTATGTTCGGACGGGGTCCCGAGGGGCTCGGGTGAGTTTCGGGGTGGTTTCGGCCCATTTCTAGGCCATTTTTAGCTGCTGATTTTTGGCTACAGTAGTGTGCTACACAATCGCCGGGAATTGGTCGCGATCGCAATGAGTAAAATGAGAGAAAATGGCCAGTGAATCGCGATCGCGGAAGGCCATTCGCGATCGCCTAGAGGAAAGTTTCTACTGCACTGACCCAACTTTAGAAGCTTGTATCTTGCAATAAATAAGGAATTTGGAGATGATCCAAAAATAAACGTTGTAGAACATTGTGTCTAGTTTTCATAAAATCAAACTATTTGGAATTTGGAGTTGTTTACAAAGAGTTATGTTTTATACACTACAACCTGTCCGGGAAGAATTTGGAAATCGCATTGTGGTGCATAGGGCTGAATTTGGAGGCTTATATCTCGTAATATATGAGAAATTGGGAAATAATCAAAGAATAAATATTGTATTCCTGGGTGTCTAATTTTCAAAAAGTCAAACCATTTGCAATTTGGAGTTTTGTACAAAATGTTATGACCATTATACTAGAGGCTATCTGGAAGAGCTGGGCATTCGTTCTTCGCGATCACGAAGCATTTTCCGCGATCGCAAAGGGAAAATTTTGGCTGAGAAAATTTTTGCTTCGCGATCGTGGAGAATTTTCCACGACCGCGATGAGTAAATACCTGGGCAGAAGCTATATATCGAGGTTTCAGCCATTTTTAACATATTTGGAGTTATGGAGCTCGGATTGAAGCGATTTTTGAGGCGATTTTCACCATATGGAATGGGGTAAGTGCTTTCTTCACAATTTTGAGTTAAGTACAAGAATATATATGGATTAGAACATGGAAATTAGTGGAAATTGTGGGTTTTTGGTAGAAGACCTAGAAATTGGTATTCTTGGATTTTGACCACGAAATTGGACATGGAATTGAGAATAAATTATATATTTGAGTTCGTGAGATTATGCGTAAAGTTTATTTTCGAAAGTTTTCAGAATCCGGGCACGTGGGCCTGAGGGTGATTTTATCGACTTTTCTAGCGGAGTTGGAAATTGTTGTATATAGGATTATAATGAGTATTAGAGTAAATATTTATGGAATTTCTCAATATTTGATTAGTTTTGGAGCGTCGAGCATTGATTTGAGTTGTTTGAAGGGCTTGGGAGCCGGTTATGGGACTCCGGAGCGAGGTAAGTCTCCTTTCTAACCTTGTAAGAGGGAATTAACCCCGTAGGTGAATTAAGTACATGTTTGCACCTATTTGTGGGGGTCTACGTACACAGAAAGTGACGAGAGTCCGTACGTAGCTACTAGTATGCTATTGTCCGGGTAGTTTAGGACCCGTATCATGCTATATTTGAAATGACGTGCCCTTGTTTGCCAAAGTAATTACTTGAATCATATTAGAGATTTATAGAAAATATTATATTAGGACTGACTCACTTACTTGACGGGTTGTATGAAATACTTGACCATAAATGGGAAATTTGTGTGTTCTTGAAAATAAGTTATTATTTGTGGATCGGGCCTAGTACCTCGGCTGTAAATAGATTGGATCGGGCCGAGCGCCTCGGTAGTAAATAGAAGCATCTATGGTTCGCGTCGTTCGACCCTTCGGCAGTGCACATTTTATTATTTTGTTGGATCGGGTCGTACAACCTCGGCATTATTTGCGCATGCTATTTGCTTGGTACATTTCCATGATTTGAACTGCTTAAATGCCTTGAGATATGAATTGTCAACTGAAATGACAGAAACTGAAGTTAGAATTATGAGAGAAGTTGTCCCTTTCTGTTGTTATCTGTTAGTTAAATCATCACATCCATGCTTAGCGTCACATTTAATTATATTAATTTGACCACTAGTAAGTGTCGAAGTCGACCTCTTGTCACTACCTCTTCGAGGTTAGACGAGATACTTACTGGGTACACGTTATTTCGTACTCACTACACTTGATGTACATTTTAATGTACAGGTACATGTATGGATTGTGGTCTTGTGAACACATCGGCGTGGTTGATTCGGAGAATTAGGTGAGCCGCATCTCTCGAGGCGGCCCACATCCAGCAGAGTTTCCTTCACAGTATTGTACTTTTTTCTGTCCAATTTGTATTCCGGACAGTTATTGTATTACATTCTAAATTCCTAAAAATTGCTCATGCACTTGTGACACCGGGTTCTGGGATGTATATGGGACTAGTTAGTATTGAAGATTTATTCAAGACAATATTATTTACTCGGTGAAGTTTATTATTTATTGTTTAATGTAAGGAAATATAGGATTTCAAAATACTAAAAATGAGGATTTAATTAATTTTTTGGTGTTGGCTTGCCTGACAGTGGTGTCGGGCGCCAGCGTGACCTTTATTAGATTTTGGGTCGTGACAACATGGTATCAGAGCACTAGGTTCCCTTAGGTCTCACGAGTCATGAGCAAGTCTAGTAGAGTCTTGTGAATCGGTATGGAGACGTCTGTACTTTTGTTCGAGAGGCTACAGGACTGTTAGTAGTACTTCCCTTCTTGATTCCTCATCGTGCGGTTTGATTCCTTTGAGGCTTATGCCTATGTTTCTTTCCTACTCAATCTTGCGACGCGAAGCGCTTGCCATAAATCGGGAATTTGAGGAATTGTAACAGTACTATAGATATGGTGGGGGATGCTTCTCCATGTGTAGTTGTTTGGGCTATTGTCGTCACCTTGCGGAAGTCCGTTCTATCATTTCAGCTCGGTATCAGTATTACCTAAAGTTTTGAGATTTGGCATTGACTGTTATGAAGATTCATGTGTTGCTATCGCGCAGTGTGGTGTAATGGTAGGATGCTTGTGTTGAAGCATGAATGGCTTTGAAGGATGTTTACTCAGTACAAGATTTAGGGATTCAGTATTTTATTTCCTGCGGAGGAAAGTCAATCGGACTATAAATGTTCAGGTTTGGGTTAATAGAGTAACGAGACTTGGTATTTTCAAGTGTGGTGGAATTTTCATCTGCGACATGGTGTCTTCGTCCTCGATTGAATGTCTTAAGCTCGCCGGTGTTATGATCTTCTACAATTCGCCTTTGGGGCAGGATATTGAGAGATAGTATTGGAGGAACGGCTATCAGAGATCGTCGGGTGCGGTGGTTTAGGGTTGAATGGGTATTTCTAATGATGACAGCTCGAGAAGGAGGATCTTCGGAAAGGGTTGAAGTTAGTAGCGATCTATCGGTTCAAGTGCTATGGAGATAGATATTGATTTAAGGCAACAGCCGGGCAGCAAAGGATGAGGAAGGGGATGCGGGAAGTGTCAGGCGGTGGTTAAAATTCTAGAAGGCCAGGTGTAAGAAGCAAAAGTCGAGTAGTTTATTAAAGGAGTGAGATTGACCAAAGTGGGAGAGTAGAGGAGTAGCATATGTGTTCTGTGGCAGGGTAACCACACCCTTGGAGGAAAGTTTAGAGTGATTTGGGAACTTCAGTGGACGGTGGTTGGTTCCACGGGATTAATTTGAAATATTGGCTATTATATGGCGGGAGATTGGATGCAACAGAAAGGAGTTGCTTGGTATGGAGAAGGATGAAATATAACTTTGAATCGGAAGATATTGTCGCACATGTAGTTGATGTCCATAAGGAGTGAACGGACTGGTTCAGTTGGTGAATGAGCACAGACTCAGGATGGGTTATTGATGTCGTAGTGATTGTACCCCGTGCAGCGACGTTGGAAAATGTCGACATGTAATTTCCACGGGTAGGTTATCTCCTGTGAGAAGATTAGCGGTCACGTGGTTGACAAAGTTTCTGCGAAGAATTCTACTGACTATCCAGTAAGAGGTCGAATATGCGAATGTTTCTAGAGATGCAGAGTGTTCACGAAATGATGACGGAATGACTTCGAGGAATTTGGCGGTTGATTGCGCAAGGTCATGTCATCAATGAAAAAAAAATCTTGGTGGGCTCCAGAGTTATTGGAATAGTAGCTTCAGGCTAAGTAGAAGAGTCCCACCGCCTACGAATAGGTTGCATGGTTATCTACTTGTGGGGTATCGGGTTATCGGCGTATTGGTGAGTTATTACAGCTAAGGAGAAAGAACATAAGTGGTGATTTGAGCAAAGGAATTGATAAGGTGTGCTATAATTGGCCCTATTGACTCATGTTCAGGCTTTGGGAAGATTCAGGATTTATGTTTCGTGCAGAGGTTATTTACAAGGGAAGTGATTCAGTCGGGTGCTTCATTGAGATGGGTGTTCATGGGTGTTGATACCCAATTTTTCCTATATTATTTTCAAAATGCATATATATTTTCAAAATAACGCATAAGCATCAATTAGTATTTTTCCATAATTTTCTGTAATTTTAAAGGATGTTTAATTGATTTATCCCAGTATTTATTTATCTAAATAATTACTAATTGCATCACAAATGTCCTTTTAATAATTTTATTGCTTAATTTTATCATTTTATATTTTATATTAAGCTTTAATTATTCTATGCATAATTATATTTACATCGTTAGGCAATAATTGCAATGACTTTGCAATAATAGCCCATGTGTACATAATTACTTTATTTTACACGAAAATGACTTTTTATATTTTTTTAATATCAAATAACTATTTTAAATGATTTTCATACACAAATAGCATTTTTTATCATTTATTAACTATTTCTATAAATTATTTTTATTAAATTAAATGGGTATTTAAAAGATAGCCCCTTTTTAATTTAAATTCGGACTCCAGCCCAATAACCACCCCAGTCCAATTATTCTAACCCTGATCCAATACCCAAACCCAATAACCCATTATCCATACCCGCCCCAGCCTAGAACTAATTCTGGCCGTTAATCTCAGGAGATCAACGGCCCAAGATACTCTTTCCTTTTTTAATTAGACTAACCTCCTAAACCCTACCCCATTTTCCAAACCCGCCGTCCTTGAAACCCCTTCTCTTCTCTCTTATCTCTTCTCTCTTCTCTCTTCTCTCTTCTCTCTTCTCTCTTCTCTCTTCTATCTCACCCCCTTCTAACCCTAGCCCGCCGTCACTGATATCCCCTTGATTCATGGGGTTTCTCTTCAATTTCAGGCCTTATCCGGCCTCACATCTCTATTGGTGTTGTGGTCTTCATGTTACTTGATGGAATCTCAAGGGATTCGAAACAGATTTGGTTCAAAATCCCTCATCTTCTCGACTAATCTGTCTATTTTCACTCCTATGTCTGTGAGTACTGATATCTTCATGTTTTTACGGCCTCAAATCTCTGGTTCAAACCAGATTTTTAATTCACTTCTGTTTATTTTCGTAAACCTAACTATTTCTGGATAAATCAGTTCAGATCTCTTTAGATCTGAAGCGGTTTGAGTTTTTTTGGTATTTTCCTTTAAGATTCTTCTGTTTTTACTATTATTGTCAACCGATTTTATTTTTCCCTAAAGCTAGGGTTTTGATTTCTAATAGGTTTTTTGCAAAAATATTTAAACATTTAGACGTTTCAACTCTGGTTTTCTTCTCTACTGTTTCGACTGATTTTTACTTGAGTTTCATCTCTATGTTTTTTATATGCTAAGGGTTTTCAATTACTCGACTGTTTGTTATAATGTTTTGACCATTTGTCTTAGCTCTGTCAATTAAAGTGTAAATTAATTTTATTGCTTAAATCAGGGTTTGAAATTGTGTTTTCCTTTAATAGAGATATTTCCTTATCAAACTTTTACTTATTCTTTCCTTATGTGTGATTAGTAATTGGTGTTACTTTCCTTAATTCTATTACTAGCCTGATTTTGTGCTTTGATTATTGGGGCTGATTTATAATTGATTGCTAGACTTACCGCTTACCTTATTTAACCTTATTCCTGTCTGTTGATTTATTCCGTATAAGATTCTCCTTAATTTAAGTGATATTTACGTGATTTTGTCCTATTAATTGATTTGTGTTAACCCTAATTGACTGATTAACTGATCTCTGCACCTTATTTGTGTGCCCGTTGATTTTCCTACCTTATTTGGTTTTACTTTACTGTATACAACGAAAGCCTTTCATTGTTCTGATTTCAAAATAGGCTTACACACTTACACTTACACTTAGACACACCTACTTGTCGCGCCCCATTTTCCCTCGCAAAATCGGGTTTCGACATTATTGGGACAACTCGTTTCCTTTTGGAAAAGGGGTAAGGAATTGAAGAGTCTCCACCTAACGAATTAAAGTGCATTAGGGAACCTACTAAGGGTCATTTACAAACACAGATTGGATAACCAGAGATAGGGTAAGGGCTTGAAATTACTTCAAGGGGAAGGTGTTAGGCACCCCTCGAAGTCCACAAATGCGGATCCCGGCCAAACAAACTTTGTGAATTTTAAAACAGGTAGCACATAAGCAATAAAAGCACATAGGTACACAAATAAATATTTTTGAGAAGATTCGCAGTCTAAGCACACATATGTGCTAATATTTTAAAGATTTTAGGGTCTAAGCACACATACAAGGTTTGAAAGAGTTATGATCTAAACACACATATGTAAGGGATAGGGGGTCCTAGGTTGTTTATCATATAGGATCACATCAGTACAATGCCCGGTAATCACTCCTCAGAAGAGGGGATAAACGTTGCATTAGCGCATCGGCTATCATATCTATATCTACCCTTTCCCACCCCTTAGCGGTTATTAAAGCGAGTGTTGTTTAACGATCTCTATGCATGCTGTTACTCGTACCTTCTTAATGGCCATGTAGGATTTTAGGACCTCTACCTATAGGCGGTTATAGGCAGACCCCTAAGGTTAAAAGGAAAAAGTACTAAGGCGACAAGCAAGAACAAATAGGACTTTAGCAGATAAAACAGGAAAGAAGCAATTAAGAGGCTCAGGTTTACCTCCACAAATATTGCATGTAAACAACACGTCTCAAACACAAACAAGAGAAATATTATTAAGCAGGATCCTAAACATGATGTCTAGGTGAGTATCAGAACACAAGAGATATGCAGGTTTGGTTTTGTAAAAAACTCAGAAGGAGGGGCCCTAGTCAGTTGCCTACTGATTTTAAGCATGTTAAGCATTAAGCAACAAACACAAAAAGGAAACAATTTTCCAGTTTTAAAAAGGTTGGTCACCTAAGGCTTTCCTGGGCGTGGGGGAATGCAAAATAATTACCAGAATTATTAAAATAGTTTAGAAGTTGTTTTACCTAAAGCATGATGTTCTAAGTGTTGCAAAGACACAGGGGTTATTACCAGTTTTACTAACACGGGATAATCATATGTGAGACTGTTTTATGTCCCTTTTTCATGCATCAGTAGTTTAGCTAGGTGTGACTTAGTGAGATCCTAAAACTACAGCATGATTTCAGAATATGCAGTAGCAACATTTTTCATGTTAATGTTGTTATTTAGCCTAGAAGCAGGATTTCTAAGTGATGAAAATAATGTCAAATGAGATGCTGAAGCAGTAAACCTAAGAACATGATATCTAATGCATGACATGCTTAGAATATATTGGTCCTAAACATGGATTCTAATGCGCACATAGAAATGTAAGCCTAATGCATGGTTTCTACCCCACTGATATCGACAACAGACATGGCTACCCTCCCATTTTCACTATCAATCCCCAATATTTGTTTACAACAATTATTACAAACCAATGTGAATGAATTACATAAGTAGATAAAGAAAAATAAGAAGTTACACTACAGGGAGCCTGAAAACAGGCCCAGATTCTCAGAACCTCAAATGCCCAAATGTTTCATAGCCTTTCTCATATCCGGGTGTGTCAGAGTTACCTAAGGACCTCAAGGGATCTCGGGCAGTGCTCACACCCAGATTTCACAACCATAATTGAGTAAGTGCAGTGTGGAAGAGCCAACTCTAATGCATCAGAGTTAAGAAGGATCTCATAGGGATCCCTAAGCAGTCACACATTAGAAGGGCAGAACTTAAGGACCTAAGAGCAGAGTGAGAGTGCTTGGTATAGTTTTGAAAAGGTTTTAGTAAGAAAACAGTGTTAACCTACACACAGGGGTGATGGGGATTGGGGACACATAGACCAATGTAGTTCACACATAGTTACAGGAGCATGAAAATTCTTATAGGGGTTTAGGGAATCAGCATATCATGAATCTCAGAACCAACATAGGATCAGACAACTTAGGATAGCCAACTGCTTTGCACAAAAAGGTTCATGATAGAAATTAGGGAAAACATAAGTAAGGAAGAGTCACATTGAGGTATACTACAAAAGGGGTTCATGAGTAGGCTGATCCTAAGGGGTTGGACATATTCAGAAGCATGCTGATAAAGCAGTAAAGTAGACATATTAGTTGCAGGTTGAAAAAAAAAACCACAGATAGAAACATATTAGAAACATGATAAACTGAAGTAGTAAAAGAAGCATATTGGTTTGGGACTTAAATTGAAATCAGAACATACTAGTAAAGAAGACAGTAAACACAAAAGTGAAGGGACCGGAGAGCACAATAGTTAGCCTGGCTTGCAGCCGGCTAACTCAGAATAATAGTAAGTAAAACAGAAAGAGAGCAGAAAGCTTTGAGTGTGAGAGATAGAGTTTGAACTAGTGTGTTCGTGTGTCTTGAGTTAATGAAAGAGCACTGTATATATAGTAGTTTGAAACTAGGTAGAATAAGGTAAGAATCACAATTAGGCAGTAAATTATGGAACTCAGAACCAATTAGAGTAAAATCAGTGCAAGTAGTCCCTTGATTAAGGGAGTTAACTTCAAACGGTAAGAACAGGTAACAAATAAGGAAGAAATCAATGTGTAACTGGGACATAACAGATAAGGAAACAATTCAAATAGTGAAAGTATAGAACATGTAATTAAGACTAGGTACATAAGGTTATAGATAAGGAAATATCATAAAAATCAGTTAACAGTATAGTCAACCATAAAATAAGGCGAGAAAATAACTTAGAGGTCAGAAATCAGTAAAAGATATCATCACAAGAAATCAGTAAGAGGTGTTAATCACAGAAAATTATGGATTCAAATAGGAATAGTACTGATTAAGGGGAGAATTAACACAAAATTTCTATGAACAAACGGAATAAACACATAATAGGCAAGAAGAAGTAAAATCAGAAACATAGTAAACTAAGAGTCACATAGAATTAGGGATTCAACTAGAGAAGATAGGACTGATTAGAGGAATTAATAGAATAAACATAATATAAGCGGAAGAAGCAAGAATCAGGAACCCTATTGAACATAATAGGGTAAAATCACAGAAACTCAGAGTGTTCATGAGAAACAAGAACACATACGAATCAAATCATCAAAGACAGACTCCGAACCCAGGATTAAGACCAGGGGACTTTAGGGTTTTAACATAATAAATCAGATAAAAGGGGAAAACATGAATAAACGTTTAAACATAGTAAAAATCATAGAATAATGCGTAAAATCAGAAGGAAAAGTCATTTTGAAAAGGGCTTAAGAAACCCTAACTTTGAAGAGAAGAGGCATTTTTGAAAAATCGGAGAGATCTTTAAGGAAAACAGTAAAATAACTCAAAATACACTCAGATCTATTACAGATATGAAGAGTCAAGAGATGAGTTAGGGTTTCAGAGAGAGATAACCCAGGGGTAGAGAGAATCAGGCTTAGAAACCACATGTTTTAGCCGGAGATAGAAAGGTCTTACTCGGACGGCCAAGGGTGGCCTGAGAACGGCATGAAAAGGCCATGTGTGTGAGTTGAACCGCCTCTGGTTCTCTTGAGAACCTTAGAGTAGCAATAATTCGGCGTGTGAGGGAGCCATGGAGGCTAAGGATGGTGGTGGAACCACCATTGCTACCGTCGAGCCAACGGCCGGCGAGTTTGAGCAAAGTTTAGCAGAGAGAGCTTGAGAGAGATTAGAGGATATAATGGCGGAGTGGAAGAGAAAATAAGGGAAAGGAGGGGTAGGTCTTTAGGGTTAATTAAGGTAAGAATGAATCTGGTCCGTTGATCAAAAATGATCAACGGTCTAGATTAAATGGGAATTGGGTAGGGTAGGATAGTGGATTGGGCCTGGGGTATTTGGGTTAATTTAATTGGGTTTGGGTCTGGTTTAATTCAGGCTAGAATCGAAATAGAATAGGTTATTTGACAAATACCCAATCCAAATTAATTAAAATAATTTATAAAATAACTAATAATCATAAAAATAAATTTCATGCATAGAAAATAGTTTTAAAAAGATTATTTAGTATTAAAAATACAAATGATTAATTTCTGGTGGGAAAATGGTACAAAATTATATGATTGGGCTATAATTGCAAGGTTATTGCAATTATAGCCAAAAGGTGCCAGTTTGGCTAATTATGGGATAATTTGGACTTCATAAGACCATAAATATAAATAATAAATCAAGAAATGTTTGGAAATCGTTTGTTACGCGATTTTGTAATCATTTATTGGAAATAAAATGCTAGATAAATTAGATAAAATATAGAAAAATTATGGAAAAATACCAATCGTTGTTAATGCATGATTTTGAAGGTACATATGCAATTTTAAAAATATTTTGGGAAAAACTGGGTATCAACAGTTGCCCCTATTTATCCGAAAAGGATGAAAGAGTTGTTGGGTAAAGATAGATGGCCAATTTTGACCGAGCGAAACGATTTGAGAGATTCAGGGTTGCGCCCTGGTTTCTGAGTTGCCTACATATCCCTGGTTTTACATGAATCAGGCCGTATGTAGTTCCGAATTCATCGGCGAAGTATACCGATGAAGTTATCACAAGAGTGGACACAGCATATAGGGATGAGCGAATGAATGGCTTGCGGGATATCGGGTTTGATACGGTTGGGAGAACTGGAGCGGGATTGCTCCTGCTGGGATAGCCGTTGCTCACCGGGTTACCTGCAAATAAGAATACTACAAGCATATATTGTGCATAAATTTATACATGATGTAGGTTCATGTTGGAGTATGAAAGTTGTCTTTGGACGGTTAGGGGTGATGTCCTTAGACCATGATGTCCTGGTCCATGAATGGTTTGATGAGAGATTCGTAGGCCATGAAATGATGTTCTCGGGCAATGCAGATGGTGCCTCCGAACTATGATGCCTTTGAATAATGATATGCAAATTGAGAGAGATCCTCAGGGCATGACATGGTGTCTTCCGGCTATGAGGATGATGTCGTTAGACTATGACGCCTTTGGAAAATTAGAGATATTTCAGCCCATGATATGCAATAATATAATGCTGACAAGACAGAGCTTAGTCTTGCGAATTGAAGGGTAGATCTTAGCCCGAAAGAGAAGCGAAGTAGATAATGCTTGAGAGACAGCGCTTAGTCTCGGTGAAAAAGTAAATTGGAGGGGGGAGCTTAGCCTCATGCAGATAGGAAGGAAGCAGTTAGCCTTATGCAAACTGGAAGGCAGAGATTAGCCTTATGCAAGGGAAGGCAACGGATTAGCCTTATGCAAGGGAAGGGAGGAGATTAGCCTTATGCAAGTGAAGGCAGAGCTTAACCTTATGCAGACGGAAGGCAGATGATTACCCTTATGCAAATGGAGGTAGAGCTTAACCTCATGAAAAATGTGGGACAGAGCTTAGTCCCGTGCAAGATGAAGGCAGGGCTTGGCCCTATGCAAAGGAACAAATAGCGAATGCTAATAAGATTTCTTAGCTGGTAATAGGTTGTGGTATTGCGATTGTTGTGAGAACTATGACCATGGAGCATGTTCGTTCTTTTGTGCTGATAGTAAACCTTGAATTTGCGACTGTGTTGAAGTTTTTGACTTTGAAACTTGTTGTTCTTTATTCCTGCATCCAAAGAAAAATCGTTAGTTCAGTAGATGGGGAAGGTTGGTTCGTATCCCCGCTGGCTTTTCTTGCTTCGTTCTGCTTGGTCTGGTGATCCTGTTTATGTCATCGGGGTAGCGTTTGCTAAACAGAGCTATATTTTGAAAACGTGTATGATTTTATAAAGACATAGTAAAAATATATTTTGAGAAATTTAGATGAACCAACGACCGTGACATGGTTCAAGACATTGAAACCACTCATGCTACGGAATTTTGAAGGTCCTCCTCAAAATTCTGCCCCAGTTATATGGTTGATAATTCTAACCGTTGTACATGCTGCGATCGGCCGAAATTGCTTCGGAATTTTGAGGGTCCTTCTCAATATTCTGTCCCAGTTTCCAATTGCGGGGGGGGGGGATGAGATCTTTATTGAATTATGACTGAACCCATAGGGCTGCCTACGTATCCCTTCTTAAACAGGAATCAGGTCGGGCATAGTTCAGTTTACATCATAAAGAATTACACATAGTAGCATTTGACTGCATCTGAATTGATTGGCTTTGGCCAGACTTCTCCGTCCATTTCTGCAAGTATAAGAGCTCCTCCTGTCAATACTCGATGAACCATGTATGGACCTTGCCAGTTGGGAGAGAATTTCCCTTTGGCTTCATCTTGATATGGAAAGATCTTCTTTAACACCAGCTGCCCTGGTGTGAACTGTCTTGGTTTGACTCTTTTGTTGAAAGCTCTGGTTATTCTGCTCTAATAAAGTTGTCTGTGACATATTGCATTCATCCTTTTCCCATCTATGAGGGCCAACTGCTCGTACCGGCCTTTTATCCATTTTGTGTCGCTGAGCTCAGCTTCTTGTATGATTCTTAAGGAATGGATCTCCATCTCTACAGGAATAACAGCTTCCGTACCATAAACCAGTAAATAAGGAGTTGCCCCAGTTGATGTGCGAACTGTGGTGCGGTATCCCAGTAAGGCAAATGATAGCTTTTCGTGCCACTGTCTGTGTTTTTCTATCATCTTTCTCAATGTCTTCTTGATGTTCTTGTTGGCGGCTTCACAGCTCCATCATCTGAGGTCTATAGGCTGTGGAATTCTTGTGCTTGATTTTTAAAGTCTCGCACATGGATTTCATCAGATCACTGTTGAGATTGGAGTCGTTGTCGGTGATGATTGATTCTAAAACTCCAAACCGAAAAATAATATGGTCGCGGACAAAGTCTGCCATGACTTTCTTAGTCACTGCTTTGTAGGACGCTTCTTCGACCCACTTGGTGTAATAATCAATAGCTACTAAGATGAATTTGTGTCCATTTGAGGCGGTAGGCTCTATTGGTCCAATGACGTCCATTCCCCAGGAAGCGAATGGCCAAGGCGAGCTTGTTGCATTGAGCTCGTTTGGGGGTACCTTTATCATATCTGCATGTACCTGACATCGGTAGCATTTCTGGGCATACTGGATGCAGTCCGTTTCCATGGTCATCCAGAAGTAACCGGCTCTGAGTATTTTCTTTGCCAAGACAAAACCATTCATATGTGGGCCGCAGGTCCCAGCATGTATCTCTTCAAGTAGTCTGGAAGCTTCCTTTGCATCGACACATCTTAATAATCCCAAGTCGGGAATTCTCCTGTATAGGTTTCCTCCACTGAGAAAGAAATTATTGGAAAATATCTGGAGCGCGCGTTTCTGAGTGTGATTTTCAAGCTCTGGGTACTCTCCCTTTGACAGGTATTCCCTGATGTCGTGGAACCATGGCTTCCGTCTGCTTCTTCTTCAACATGGGCACAATATGCTGGTTGGCTATGGATTTTTACTGGAATAGGATAAATGAAGTTCTTATCTGGGTGATGTATCATAGATGATAGAGTCGCCAATGCATCGGCAAACTCGTTCTGAATTCTGGGGACGTGCCGAAATTCTGTCTTCGTGAACCTCTTTCTCAATTCCTACACATGGTGCAGATACGGCAGTATCTTGGAATTCTTGGTAGCCCATTCTCCTTGTACTTGGTGTATTAGTAGGTCTAAGTCACCAATTACTAACAACTCCTGGATATTCATGTCAACGGCGATATTGAGCCCTAAGATGCAGGCTTCTTATTCTGCCATATTGTTGGTGCAGGGAAATCTGAGTTTGGCAGATACCGGGTAATGTTGACATGTTTCCGATATTAGGACAGCTCCAATGCCGACTCCTTTGAAATTGGCTGCTCCGTCGAAGAACATTCTCCAACCGTCATAGGATTCTGCAATGTCTTCTCTTATGAATGATACTTCTTCATCGGGAATATACATTTGCAGGGGTTCGTATTCTCCTCCCACAGGATTCTCGGCAAGATGATTTGCCAATGCTTGCCCCTTGACCGATTTCTGAGTCACATAGACAATGTCGAACTCACTCAGCAGGATTTTCCATTTGTCCATCTTGCCAGTGGGCATGGGCTTCTGAAAGATATACTTCAAGGGATCCATCCTTGATATGAGATATGTTGTGTAGGCACAGAAGTAAAGCCTCAGCTTCTGGGTTACCGAGGCCAGAGCACAACAGGTACGTTCCAGTAGAGAATATCGTGCCTCATATGGAGTGAACTTCTTACTCAGGTAATAAATAGCCTGTTCCTTTCTTCCTGTCTTGTCATGCTGCCTCAGAACGCAGCCGAAAGCTTCATCTAATACCACAAGGTAGAGTAGCAAGGTTTTACCTGGCTCTAGCGGGACAAAAACTGGTGGCATTGACAAGTATTTCTTGATTCTATCAAAAGCTTTCTGACAATCCTCGGTCCATTTGGTCGCAGCATCTTTATTTAGCATCTTGAAGATTGGTTCACATATAACCGTGGACTGGGCTATGAATTGGCTGATGTAGTTAAGGCGTCCCAGGAAACTCATCACATCTTTCTTGTTCTTTGGCGGTGGTAACTCTTGGATGGCTTTGACCTTTGATGGATCCAATTCTATCCCTCGGTGGATGACGATGAACCCAAGCAACTTCCCAGCAGGAACCCCGAACGCACACTTCACGGGGTTTAATTTCAAGTTGTACTTTCACAGCCTATCGAAGAACTTTCTGTTGTATGGTCGATGGCTCTTTTGGACTTGATGATTACGTCATCCACATACACCTCGATTTATTTGTGTATCATGTCATGGAAGATAGTGGTCATAGCTCTCATATAGGTTGCCCCAGCATTCTTTAAGCCGAATGGAATCATCTTATAACAGTAAACTCCCCACGGCGTGATGAAAGCCGCTTTCTCAGCATCCTCTTCGTCCATCCAAATCTGATGGTATCCGGAAAAACAATCCACTCACGACTGAAGTTCATGCTTGGTGCAATTTTCAATCAGTATGTGTATGTTTGGAAGGGGAAAATCATCCTTTAGACTGGCCCGGTAGAGATCCCGATAGTCGACACAGACCCTGACCTTTCCATATTTCTTGGGAACTGGCACGATGTTGGCTAACCATGTCGGATATTCATCTACCCTGAGAACCTTGGTGTTGATTTTCTTGGTAACTTCTTCTTTGATTTTCAGACTCATATCATGCTTGAACTTTCTGAGCTTCTGTTTTACCGGCGGGTACATTGGATTGGTCGGCAACTTGTGGGCCACAATGGATGTACTTAGACCAGTCATGTCATCGTACGACCATGAAAATATGTCTTCATACTTGTTCAAGAACTGGGTGTATTCCTCTTTCTCTGATGGCGATAAATGAATGTTGATGCGAGTTTCTTTGACAGTTTCTGAATCTCCCAAGTTGATTACCTCGGTCTCATCCAGATTGGACTTAGGCTTGTTTTCAAAATCCTCAACTTCTCTGATAATTTCATCGGGTATGACATCATCTTCTTCTGAATCACTGTCCTTTTGTTGCGTTGTCTCATTGCATGTCACAGTCATTGGTTCATCAAGACAAGAAATAATAATGATGTATAGATAAAATAATAAGAGAAACGATAATAAATAAATACAGATTCGTTGAAACGTAAAAGTGATTTTTGAGTGTTTTGGAACATTGGAGATTTCACTGGAAATTGGAAGAGGCGAAAAGTAAATTATTGGCAAAAAATGAAATAAACAATGCTTGTTCAGCCTTGCTACCCCGGGACTCGTCGGGCCCTGGATGGTCTGACAATCCAATTCTTGAGGAATGATCCCTTACTCACAGCTTGGCTGGTAGGTCCTTCCTTTTCCTCCTCCTCAACAATAACACAACAGTCCATGCCTTCGTCTTCCAAGAATAGATTCTTCAAAGCTGCTAGAATTTCTTCTTTTTCTGACCCCCATATGATATCAGCTTGCTGGAAAGTCTACTCCAAATGTGGTATAGGTTGTTCCAATGGATAGTAGGGACTGCTCCATGGTGGCGACCAGTCTTCGTACTCCTGCCAAGTGTATTTGTATCCCAACCCAAAAGTGGTGCCATGGTGCTTCAGCTGTATTGTTTTGGAAAACCCCTGAAGATTCTTATCGAGTCCTCTACCAGGCTCGAATCCACTCCAGTTCAGTATGCTTTTGATCTTACTGTCCAACCATTTGTCTTTGTCTACTGCATTGATTCGTTCAATGTGGTGGTAGGTTTCTCTACCCAGCCTTCTTCTACCTTCAATCACCGGGATGGTATTGCGACTATAGATAGGATTGCTTCCGTCTCCATGGATGATCACCTCCTGGTGGTTCCATTCAAATTTTACTGGCTGATGCAATGTTGATGTCACATCTCCAGCGGCATGTATCCACGGATGTCCCAACAACAGGTTGTAGGATGTCGATATGTCTATCACTTGAAATTCAACCTCGAACCATGTAGGCCCCATCTGCAGGCAAAGACTGATTTCACCAATGGTAGACCTATGAGAACCGTCGAAAGTCTTTACATTCATAGATACTTCTTTGTATCATATAACCCCTTGCCCAATTTCTTGAGTGTTGTCAATAGATAGATGTTGAGGCTGGATCCCCCGTCGATCAGAATCCTGGTGATGAAGTAGTCCTCACATTGCACAGTGATGTGCAGTGCTTTGTTATGACTTAGCCCTTCTAGCAGAATCTCGTCCTCGTGGAAAGTGATCTTGTGACTCTCAAGTACTTGACCTACCATATTGGCCATTTCTCCACTAGTTATGTCATTTAGAACATATGTTTCGTTCAGCACTTTCATCAAAGCATTCCTGTGTGTTTCTGAATTTTGCAGCAATGACATAATGGATATCTGGGCTGGAGTTTTGTTCAGTTGATCGATGACTGAGTATTCCCTAGCCTGCACCTTCCTCCAAAGACCATCTGGGCATGTCTCAATGACGGATGGCCTGTTGGAAGCATTCTTGCTAGACTCAACCAAGTGTTCAGTTGTATAGACCCTACCGGTCGTTCTCTTCCCTTGTGCAGCACCAGCTTCTTCTATCTTGATTTTACCTTTCCTTCTTGCTTCAGCCGTGTAATCCCAAGGTACAGCCTCATCATTGAAAGGTGGCGTGGTTGACACTATCACTGTTATTAGTGCAACTACTTTCACTTCAAATGGAATGGGTGCCTTAGCAGGCGGCATAACTTCAACCTCGAACGGCAAACCCGTGTCTGCGGGTGGTGCCATTTCAACCTTGAATGGGAGTGACGCAGTTACCTTGACGTCTCCGGATGGATGAATCTGGACTATGATGGGATTCAGAGTGACTGTTGGCTTCTTTGGGTCATCACCTTCTATTATTAACCCGATCGACCCCTCTGGGTCCCAATCTTCTTCTATCTCTATCATGTTGATATCCCTATGGTCTGGAAGTGGATTGTTGGAAAATTGGGAGCAGCTTCCTTTGCTTGGATGATCTTGTTATCAATCATAGACTGTATCTTATCTTTCAATGAGCGACATTCACCAATTGTATGCCCCTTCATGTCGGAATGGTATGCACTGGTCTTATTTGGATTGACCCATTGAGATGGATTTCCAGGGGTTGTAGCAGGGATAGGAGTGACATAACCAGCAACTTTTAATCTTTCATACAGTTGGTTGATGGGTTCATCGATGGCAGTGTATTGTTTAGGAGGTCTGCGATCAAAGTTAGGTCGAGGTCTCGGAAATTTTGGCGAGTAGGGGGTGATTGGAAGTGAGATGGCTGAGAGTTGTAGGTATGATAAACAGGAGCTAGTTGGGAATATTTGGGGGAAGTAGGCTGATATGTAGACGGTGGAGATGGCTGATATGTTGGTGGAGGTGCTGACTGATAGGTGGGCGAGGGTGTTTGATAGGTGAGTGGGGAAGTCCGGTATACCAACAGGGATTTGGGTCCCTATGCAACCATTAGCGTTCCTGCATCTTTCTTCTTGGATATACCACCAGACTGCAAGGCTTTGTTGGTGGCCAGTAGTGCCTCAAAGTTATTGATCATTCCACTCTTGATACCTTCTTCAATTCTCTCACCCATCTTGATGATGTCAAATATTTTGTGGTTTTCAATCACCATTAGCCTCTCATAATACTGCGGGTCTTGTTCCTGGACGAAGAATTTGTTCATTTTTTCTTCCTCTAGGGCAGGCCTAACCTTGGCTGCTTCAGATCTCCAGTGAGCAGCATACTCGTGAAAAGTTTCGGTGGGCTTCTTTTTAAGGTTCTGGATGTAGAACACATCTGGTGCATTCTCCGTATTGAACCTGAATCAGTCCATGAAGTCTGATGCCATACTTACCCAGTCGGACCATTTCTTAGGGTTTTGGCTGATGTACCAAGATAAAGCATCTCCTGTGAGGCTCCTCATGAACAATTTCATGTGAATCTTCTCGTCTCTTCCTACTCCAACCAATTTATCACAATAGGTCCTTAGATGGACCCTGGGATCACCTGTACCATCGAAACTTTCGAACTTAGGATGTTTGTAACCCTACGATAGTTCAACATCGGGCTGTATGCAGAGATCTTCGTATTTCAACCCTTCGACTCCCTTGCTTCATTCAACGCCCTGAACACAACTAGTCGACTTCTTGAGTTCCTCAGCCAAACTCTTAATGAGCATATCCTTCTCACTGGATTCAGGTGTGTAAGCAATGTGTCGGGTGGATTGAGGTAGAGTTTCCACGTATATGGGGTTGTTCTGATGACCTGGTGTTTGAGCATAGAGGTGGTCACTTGTTGAGTCTTGTGGTTTAAGGATAATCAGCGGGGTATTTCTTGGAGCGTGGAAAGTGTTGTCCTGGTGCTGTGGTGGGATAATTTGATTTTTCGGTACAGTTGTATGATGATGAGTTGTGGGAGGGTTCTGTTTGTTTGGGGTGTTCTGGGGAGGTATGGGATTTTGAGTGACATCTGGGACACTGAGTGAGAAGGATAAATTTGCCAAGTTCCGGACATGCTAAGCTCCCCTTGGATTTTCAACAACCTTTGCTCGAGTTGTGAAACAACATCATTCTGAACCTGAGTACCTTGATTGTCAAGAGCTTCTATTTGTTCCACTAGCATTGTGTTTTCTTGTCTGATGTTTCTCAAATCTTCCATTTTTCCTTTGCATGTGCCTTTAGGTGGAAAAGGAGGAGGAAGAGGTGGAGGCCCCCTAGATCTTGTGTGATATGATGATGATGCCAGAATACACGAACCAACCTTTAGGGAGGGGAATAATCAAAAGAAAGAAAACAAAAGCAAAAACAAAAGGTAGCCAAGGCAGTGAGGATCATGAGAAAATATTGCAGTATTTAAACACACATTGCAGGAATATAAATGCGTGTCCTAATTTGGGATCCTCGTTGTGCCCGAGGTAGGACTAGCGACAAGTTGATTTGGAGAACTTAGATGCCAAAATGCCTCATTTCATTAGTGTAAAATAGACGAATCCAAAACGACACTAAAATAATAAGCAATAAATAAGGTCACTAATGGCACCTGGCCTTATTACATTTGAAAAAAAAAGCAATGAAAAGGAAAGCTAGACTACTTGGTCCCAAAAGGACCTTCCCCAGGCTCGATCTTCTTGGCTCTGTTGATCAAATTCCCCAGGCGTGCATGCCCAACAGCAGGTATACCCTTTCTAGATGCCCTCCTTCGTTTCCCTCAGCATTCTGGCAGTCGGTGACCCTTTTCCTCGTCTTCGCCTGTAGCTCCATCAGACCCTGCTCCAAGTATTCCATCCTTTCATTAGATTTGATATCCCTTTCCTTACACTCATTGATCAGTTCCATATCAGTCTTGTGTTGCTCCAGATACTCGGCCTCGGACTCACGAACCCTTTTGCGTAGTTTATTGTATTTCACTTGAGCCTCAGCCGCTTCGTCTATGACCATGTTTCTACTGATTCCCGACTCAACTATCCCTGCTATGTTGTCTTCCAACCATGATAGGTAAAGGTGTACATGCCCTGCGTGGTATCTGTCGGGCTCGATGGTGTCCTTTTCTACAATAACCTTTAGATACCACATATGCTGAGCTTCGCATTTGTATGGATGTCGTCATCCTGAAAATCTGCCCTATAATGGCTCATTTTAGAGACTCGCGGTATAACTTGCTTCGTACCTGCCTGTCTCATAACCCTGATGGGAACATAAGGGTATATGCCCCTTAAAACGATCAACACCAGGTGCGGAGACTCCCTCGATCTGATGATGAATTCACTGGTAGGGAACCATTCAAACATCCATTGAACTTGGTCCTCGGTCAAATTGTCAAAAAACTACGCCCATGCTGTAGCATTTTCCGGTTGAGCAAACCTGTCTGGGATGTAGGTCATTCTCTTAGGTTTATGGAAGGCTATATGATCATTCCACGCCCTTCATGGAAACTCTTGACGATATTGACCCCTTTGGAGATGCTCCAATAACCAAACCTGTAGTAGAAGATTGCAACCCTCAAAGTGTTTGAACCCTTTCTGGTAGTGGTCCAGGGCTTGGTATATGTCTACTATGATCATGGGGATAATGGTATATGTTTTCCCTTTGATTCCCTCCATTAAGGTTTTGGGCTACCATAGCCAGTTTGGTGTGAATCCTGTCTCCTTTTCTAGGAAATACTATCATACCCCAGGAAGCAAACAACCAACACAAAAACTCTGCGGTGAATATGACCCAAGGAAGCCTCTTTTTAATTTAAATTCGGACTCCAGCCTAATAACCACCACAGCCCAATTATTCTAACCCTGATCCAATACCCAAACCCAATAACCCATTATCCATACCCGCCCCAGCCTAGAACTAATCCTGGCCGTTGATCTCAAGAGATCAACGGTCCAGGATACTCTTTCCTTTTTTAATTAGACTAACCTCCTAAACCCTACCCTATTTTCCAAACCTGTTGTCCTTGAAACCCCTTCGCTTCTCTCTTCTCTCTTCTCTCTTCTCTCTTCTCTCTCACCCCCTTCTAACCCTAGCCCGTCGTCACTGATATCCCCTTGACATGGGGTTTCTCTTCAATTTCAGGCCTTATCCGACCTCACATCTCTATTGGTGTTGTGGTCTTCATGTTACTTGATGGAATCTCAAGGGATTCGAACCAGATTTAGTTCAAAATCCCTCATTTTCTCGACTAATCCGTATATATTCACTCCTATGTCTGTGAGTACTGATATCTTTGTGTTTTTACAGCTTCAAATCCTTGGTTCAAACCAGATTTTTAATTCACTTCTGTTTATTTTCGTAAACCTAACTATTTCTGGCTAAATCAGTTCAGAACTCTTTAGATCTGAAGCGGTTTGAGTTTGTTTGGTATTTTTCCTTTAAGATTCTTCTGTTCTTACTATTATTGTCAACCAGTTTCATTTTTTTCTAAAGCTAGGGTTTTGATTTCTAATAGGTTTTCCGCAAAAATGCTTAAACTTTTAGACATTTCAACTCTGGTTTTCTTCTCTACTGTTTCGACTAATTTTTACTTGCGTTTCATCTCTATGTTTTTGATATGCTAAGGGTTTTCAATTACTCGATTGTTTGTTATAATGTTTTGACCATTTGTCTTAGCTCTGTCAATTAAAGTTTTAATTAATTTTATTACTAAAATCAGGGTTTGAAATTGTGTTTTCCTTTAATAGCGATATTTCCTTATCAGACTTTTACTTATTCTTTCCTTATGTATGATTAGTAATTGGTGCTACTTTCCTTAATTCTATTACTGGCCTGATTTTTGTGCTTTAATTATTGGGGCTGATTTATAATTGATTGCTAGACTTACCGCTTACCTTATTTAACCTTATTCCTGTCTGTTGATTTATTATGTATAAGATTCTCCTTAATTTAAGTGATATTTACGTGATTCTGTCCTATTAATTGATTTGTGTTAACCCTAATTGACTAATTAACTGATCTCTGCACCTTATTTGTGTGCCATTGATTTTCCTACCTTATTTGGTTTTACTCTATTGTATGCTACAAAAGCCTTTCATTATTCTGATTCAAATAGGCTTACACACTTACACTTACACTTAGACACACCTACCTGTCGCGCCCCCTTTTTCCTCGCGAAATCGGGTTTCGAGATTATTGGGACAACTCGTTTCCTTTTGGGAAAGGGCTAAGGAATTGAAGAGTCGCCACCTAACGAATTAAAGTGCGTTAGGGCACCTACTAAGGGTCATTTACAAACACAGATTGGATAACCAGAGATAGGGTAAGGGCTTGAAATTACTTCAAGGGGAAGGTGTTAGGCACCTTTCGAAGTCCACAAATGTGGTTCCCGGCCAAACAAACTTTGTGAATTTTAAAACAGGTAGCACATAAGCAATAAAAGCACATAGGTAAACAAATAAATATTTTTGAGAAGATTCGCAGTCTAGCACACATATGGGCTATTGTTTTAAAAGATTTTAGGGTCTAAGCACACATATAAAGTTTGAAAGAGTTATGACACACATATGTAAGGGATAGGGGGTCCTAGGTTGTTTATCTTATAGGATCACATCAGTAAAATTCCCGGTAATCACTCCTCAGAAGAGGGGCTACATGTTGCATTAGCGCAGCGGCTATCATATCCATATCTACCCTTTCCCACCCCTTAGCGGTCATTAAAGCGAGTGTTGTTTAACGATCTCTATGCATGTTGTTACCCATACCTTATTAATGGCCCTATAGGATTTTAGGACCTCTACCTATAGGCGATTATAGGCAGACCCCTAAGGTTAAAAGGAAAAAATACTAAGGCGACAAGCAAGAACAAATAGGACTTTAGCAGAAAAAACAGGAAAGAAGCAATTAAGAGGCTCAGGTTTACCTCCACAAATATTGCATGTAAACAGCACGTCTCAAACACAAACAAGGACAGTATTATTAAGCAGGATCCTAAACATGATGTCTAGGTGAGTATCAGAACACAAGAGATATGCAGGTTTGGTTTTGTAAAAAACTCAGAAGGAGGGGCCCTAGTCAGTTGCCTACTGATTGTAAGCATGTTAAGCATTAAGCAGTAAACCCAAAAAGGAAACAATTTTCCAGTTTTAAAAAGGTTGGTTACCTAACGCTTGCCTAGGCGTGGGGGAATGCACAATAATTACCAGAATTATTAAAACAGTTTAGAAGTTGTTTTACCTAAAACATGATGTTCTAAGTGTTGCAAAGACACAGGGGTTATTACCAGTTTTACTAACACAAGATAATCATATGTGAGATTGTCTTATGTCCGTTTTTCATGAATCAGTAGTTTAGCTAGGTGTGACTTAGTGAGATCCTAAAACAGGGTATCTAGTGTGAACATTATAAGATGCAGAATGATTTATATGCAAAATTCCTAAAAAAAAAACATGATTTCTAGATGCACAGAAAGTTACAGCATGATTTCAGAATATGCAGTAGCAACAATGTTAATGTTGTTATTTAGCCTAGAAGCATGATTTCTAAGTGATGAAAATAATGTCAAATGAGATGTTGAAGCAGTAAACCTAAGAACATGATATCTAATGTTTGACATGCTTAGAATGTATTGGTCCTAAACATGGATTCTAATGTGCACATAGAAATGTAAGCCTAAGGCATGGTTTCTACCTCACTGATATCGACAACAGACATGGCTACCCTCTCATTTTCACTATCAATCCCCAATATTCGTTTACAACAATTATTACAAACCAATGTGAATGAATTACATAAGTAGATAAAGAAAAATAAGAAGTTACACCACAGGGAGCCTGAAAACAGGCCCAGATTCTCAGAACCTCAAATACCCAAATGTTTCATTGCCTTTCTCATATCCGGGTGTGCCAGAATTCCCTAAGGACCTCAAGGGATCCCGGGCAGTGCTCACACCCATATTTCACAACCATAATTTAGTAAGTGAAGTGCGGAAGAACCAGCTCTAATGCATCAGAGTTCATAGGGATCTCATAGGGATCCCTAAGCAGACACACATTAGAGGGGAAGAACTTAAGGACCTAAGAGTAGAGTGAGAGTGCTTGATATAGTTTTGAAAAGGTTTTAGTAAGAAAACAGTGTTAAAAGAGACTTGCTTGAAACAATTTTGTGAAATAAAAGAGGGAGTCATTCAGTAAAACATCTTTTGAAAAGAGAGAGTTATATAATTAAACAACAGCAGATCAAACATAGAGCCAAAACCAAACTCCGCAATACTTAAAGAACACATAACCAAAACAGGAAGAACAAACCTACCCACAGGGGTGATGGGGATTGGGGACACATAGAGCACATGTAGTGCACACATAGTTACAGGAGCATGATAACTCTTATATGGGTTTAGGAAATCAGCATATCATGAATCTCAGAACCAACGCAGGATAAGACAACTTAGGATAGCTAACTGATTTGCACAAAAAGGTTCCTAATAGAAATCAGGGAAAACATAAGTAAGGCAAAGTCACATTAAGGTATACTACAAAGGGGGTTCATGAGCAGGCTGATCCTACGGGGTTGGACATATTCAGAAGCATGCTGATAAAGCAGTAAAGTAGACATATTAGTTACAGGTTGAACTACAAAACCACAGATAGAAACATATTAGAAACATGATAAGCTGAAGTAGTAAAAGAAGCATATTGGTTTGGGACTTAAATTGAAATCAGAACATACCAGTAAAGAAGACAGTAAACACAAAAGTGAAGGGACCGGAGAGCACTGTCACGACCCGATTTCGGAGTCGTGATGGCACCTGCCGTGGAACTAGGAAAGCCGCCTCTTTGTTTCTCAGCTAAATTCAATTTCCAGTAAAAATGCGGTTTTTAAACGAATTTATTGATAATACTAAGAGTCTGAAGTTTAAAAACAATATTTGAAACAAAAATTAAAATTTCCAACCCAGAATCCGGTGTCACTCGGTCATGAGCTACTATAACATAAAGCAAAGAAAAGGAGAAATGCACAACATTGTCTCAAAATAAAGAACAACAGGTAGAATAAGAAAGAGAAGGCGAGGTCGCGATCTCCAGCTTCTACCTTGACAACTCCAATAAAAACTCTGACAGCTTCTCAATATCCACTACCGGGTCCCGGTGTACCTGGGTCTGCACAAGACGTGCAGGGGGTAACATGAGTACACCAACTCAGAAGTAACGAATCCAAACTATGGGCTGAGAGGTAGTGACAAACTAAACCTCAATAATTAAATCATCAACGTACAAAATTTAGGCATGTTCACAGTTTATCAGAAAATAACAACAGGCCCAGGGAAGTTCCATCCCGGAATATGCATAAACAACGGTGACCGTAGTCACTCCGTACTGAGGAAAAAGGCCAGTCCAACCCCTTCGGAGAAGATCCATCTTCGGAATACAACACTCGGACAATATCCATATCCAGGTAAGATCCATCCCTCACATAACATCAGCTTTGGACAATATCCATGCCCAGGGAAGATCCATCCCTCAAATAACATCAGCTTCGGACAAGATCCATGCCCAGGGAAGATCCATCCCTCATCATCAATGCGCTCACTCGGGGTGTAAAGACTCCGGAGGGGCCCTAGTGGCCCAAGCGCCATATCAAGCCAACGAAGGCATGATTTAATATCGTTGCGGTGTGCATTCCAATGTCATAACTGTCTCAATAATAGGCTCTCGGCCTCACTCAGTCATTACTCTTAAGCCTCACTCGCATGGATCACAGATGCATCCATCAGCTCGAAACAGTGATAAGTATGCATATAATTAACAATACTGAGACTGAGATATGAAGTGATATGCTATAACAGGACTGAGTATATGAAATCAATTAATCACAAAATGAGATAGTAATATATGACCACTCGGGTCTCAACATTTTCGGTGTGAAGCCTAGCATTTATACTTAAACATGATTTCTAACATGTTCACAGTTACCACATTAACAGAAGCACATATATCATCATGGAATAATCACTAAGCGGTGCCATGGGATAAGCCAGGCCACAAATACTCGATGCACGCCTGTCACTTGGCATGTGCGTCACCTCAACAATAGTCATAAATCATTTAGCTCGGGGTTTCGAACCCTCAGAACCAAGTTTGAAAATGTTACTTACCTCAAAACTGGCTAAAATACTATTCTGCAGTGCCTTTGCCTCTAAATTCGGTCTCTGAGTGCTCCAAATCTACCAAGTTCAGATTTTTATCATCATATATACTTACGGAATGAATTCCAATTTAAAAGTACCTAATTTAGCTCAAACCCCGAAATTAGCCAAAACCTGACCCCCGGGCCCGTGTCCCGGAACCCGATAAATTTTATACCAAAATGTTCTTCATATCACGAGTCCGTACATATCAAGACGCTAAAATTGGAGTTCGTTTGACCCCTAAAATCGACCCCTAAAGGTCTCAAAATCTCAAGCCTTAACCGCACCTTTTTCCTACTGATTTTCATAATTAAACACTGATATAAGGTCTCCAATCACATATAAATTGAGTTATTAAGTCCAAAAGCCTTACCTCAATGATGAACCAGCGTTTCCCTCTTCAAAATCCCTCAAAAACCTCGGAACCCGTACAACAATGGTGAAAAAAAGGTTAAAAATCGCGAAGGAATGATTTTATACTTTCTGAACAGTGATTCCGCACCTGCGGCCACTTAAGCGCACCTGCAGACCCGCACCTGCCGTCCCAGGTCCGCATTTATGGAGCATCCGCACCTGCGACCCCTTCTCCGCACCTGCGACTTCGCAGGTGCAATCCTCCTCCCGCACCTGTGATTCTCTACTGAGCCTCCCAAATTCCGCATCTGCGGAGCTTTGCTCGCTCCTGCGGGCCCGCATCTACGGTCACACTTTCGCAGGTGCGGTTACACCAGCAGCTGAAGCTGCATTTTACCAAATTTAAAACTTCCGTTAATCACCCGAAATCTATCCCGAGCCCCTCGGGACCCCAAGACAATAACAACAATAATAATGCAAATTCTACGGGACGACCGACCGGGTCATTACATTCTCCCCCACTTAAACATGCGTTCGTCCTCGAACGTGCCTAGAGTTGTTCCAAACACCACTGAAATGCCGTGTAGCCTACCGTGCACATACTCGGGGGTGATCCCACGTCACTCTACCCCATATAGGTCTAATAGCACAACACAGTTGAAATTTCAAAATCCAATCTTGACCCATAAACCTTAGAACTACATTTTCACTTCTGAATCAATTTACAAGATCAAAATCCCACAACTCTAAACTGAATAAGTTTGCACATGCTGGATCAAACCATATACGCACCCCAGATGAAATCACATAATACACCGCGTGACTCAAACACCCATAGCGATAACTCCTAATCACAATAGATGCTCAAGGCAACCCAATACCGGTACATAACCTCTTATCAAGAAATGCCTCTCTCTAACACTTTCATACACTGTCGATGATGACCGAAACACGTAGAAACTAACAACTATTCATCCGATCAGTCATACATGAAGCTCCCCCTTCCCAAACAGGAATTATAGCAAATTTCTAAGCCGACTCCCGATATTTATCCTTCCAACTATGTTGTAGACAATTCTGACAATATTCATTCTAGGTCCAATGACCTCTTCTGACATGACACATCAATACAATTCGAAGTCATAACCTGTGCATCTCGTGCACTCAACAACAAAATCCCAACGTAATCAATTATATAAAAGACTCACACGAGAGGACTATCCTGCCATTAAAAATTACGTACCCAACTAGCCAAGAACTTACATTTGATCCCATTTAGAAGCAAAATCACTATACCTTTCATGCACCTCACGCCAGTAGAAAATACACATCTCTAACCGTGGTAGAAACCATCAGGAACCATTCGAATCCCATTTGCACAACACCAAACCATCATAACTGAATCCTCTTAACTCAACCACGCTACACAGGTCACCAACACCCTATAGCATTGCTAGGAAACACATGTAGAAACTCATTTCCTCATATGCACCTAAAGAACTAATCATATCCCTTACCATGTCGATCCGACCCACTATAAAGTTGTCCTATTAATCCAAGTTCCTTCTGACTTACCCTCGAGCTGATAATTCTCCTTATCATAATACTGCAATTCTAAACCTAGATTCGCCACACGAGACCCAAGCATAAGACCATACAGTCTAAGGCTCATAAGTCGCGGAATACTCTCCCAAATATCCCCAAACCGAAACCAATACAACACATAATCAGGCAATCAACTAATCATTAGAAGACTCCCCCACTTGGCTCAAAGACATAGATCAAAACAAGCAATAGCTCTAAATGCCCATACGCTATCACTGCCACAATACCGCAGTGGGATTCAACTAAATCCTTCATAAGCTCATACATAACTCAAACCATTAAACATCCCAAATCTTCTCCAACCTCGCATTCACCATTTCAATAATCGTTCCAACTCCCACAAGTGATCTAAACTCAAATTGCAACATATATATATTATTGGTAAAAGAGAACTTGCTACAAAACAACATAAGAGGACTTCCCATACACTCACGACTCGAGGACATATGCCAACTCCAGATAGAACTCAAACACTCAATGGACATATAAGTCCCCAAATACATGTGCTCACACAAATGAAATCTCGGCACTCAAGCCACAGACAAAAATCCGGCCTGAAGTCCTCCAGACTGGCCCCAAACATGCTAAAATCACATCCCATTCATGGAAGTCACAAGTCATCGGTGCACGGCTGATACCGAGCGCTCACGTACGCGTTTGAATACATGAAATTTGTTCAAAGAATTACGCTTCAGGTTGAATCAATGGATTCGCACGACAAGAGTTCGAGAATGTGAGATTTTTCCTAAAGGTTATGCAGCCTCTCGAAGATAAGTACAGACGTCTCTGTACCGATCCGCAAGACTCTACTAAACTTGCTCATGACTGGTGAGACCTATTTAACCTAGCGCTCTGATACCATCTTGTCACGACCCAATTTCGGAGTCGTGATGGCACCTGTCGTGGAACCAGGCAAGCCTCCCCTTTGTTTCTAAGCTAAATTCAATTTCCAGTAAAAATGCAATTTTTAAACGAATTTATTGATAATACTAAGAGTCTGAAGTTTAAAAATAATATTTGAAACAAAAATTAAAATTTCCAACCCAGAATCCGGTGTCACTCGGTCATGAGCTACTATAACATGAAGCAAAGAAAAGGAGAAATGGACAACATTGTCTCAAAATAAAGAACAACAGGTAGAATAAGAAAGAGAAGGCGAGGTCGCGATCGCTAGCTGCTACCTCGACAACTCCAATAAAAACTATGACAGCTGCTCAATATCCACTACCGAGTCTCGGTGTACCTGGGTCTGCACACAAGGTGCAGGGGGTAACGTGAGTACACCAACTCAGAAGTAACGAACCCAAACTATGGGCTGAGAGGTAGTGACGGACTAAACCTCAACAATTAAATCATCAGCGTACAAAATTTAGGCATGTTCACAGTTTATCAGAATATACTAGATATACCTCCATATGTTCTACATGGACATGTCACTGTGTGAAAATGCACATAGTGCTCACAACTCTCCCACAGAAGTCCACTCAGTACTATATATGGCTCTCAGGCCTAGGGAAGTTCCATCCCAGAATATGCATAAACACCGGTGACCGTAGTCACTCCGTACTGAGGAAAAAGTCCAGTCCAGCCCTCACTGAGAAGATCCATCTCCGGAATACAACACTCGGACAATATCCATATCCAGGTAAGATCCATCCCTCACATAACATAAGCTTTGGACAAGATCCATGCCCAGGGAAGATCCATCCCTCACATAACATCAGCTTCGGACAAGATCCATGCCCAGGGAAGATCCATCCCTCATCATCACTACGCTCACTTGGGGTGTAAAGACTCCGGAGGGGCCCTAGTGGCCCAACCGCCATATCAAGCTAACGAAGGCATGATTTAATATCGTTGCGGTGTGCAGTCCAATCTCATAATTGTCTCAATAACAAGCTCTCGGCCTCACTCAGTCATTACTCTTTAGTCTCACTCGCATGGATCACAGATGCATCCATCAACCCGAAACAATGATAAGTATGCATATAATTAACAATACTGAGACTGAGATATGAAGTGATATGCTATAATTGGACTGAGTATATGAAATCAATTAATCACAAAATGATACAGTAATATACGACCACTCGGGTCTCAGCATTTTCGATGTGAAGCCTAGCATTTATACTTAACATGATTTCTAACATGTTCACAATTACCACAATAATAGAAGCACAGATATCATCATGGAATAATCACTAAGCGGTGCCATGGGATAAGCCAGGCCATAAATACTCGGTGCACGCCCGTCACTTGTCATGTGCGTCACCTCAACAATAGTCATAAATCATTTAGCTCGGGGTTTCGAACCCTCAGAACCAAGTTTGGAAATGTTACTTACCTCAAAACCGGCTAAAATACTATTCCGCAATGCCTTTGCCTCTAAATTCATCCTCTGAGTGCTCCAATTCTACCAAGTTCATATTTTTATCATCAGATTATACTTAAGGAATGAATTCCAATTGAAAAGTACCTAATTTAGCTCAAAACCCGAAATTAGCCAAAATCTGACCCCCGGGCCCGTATCTTGGAACCTGCTAAATTTTATACCAAAATGTTCTTCATCATCTCACGATTCCGTACATATCAAGAACTCTAAAATCGGAGTTCGTTTGACCCCTCAAATCGACCCCTAAAAATCTCAAAATCTCAATCCCTAACCCCACCTTTTTCCTACTGATTTTTATAAATTAAACACCGATATAAGGTCTCCAATCACATATAATTGAGTTATTAAGTCCAAAAACCTTACCTCAATGATGAACCAGTGTTTCCCTCTTCAAAATCCCTCAAAAACCTCGGAACCCGTACAACAATGGTGAAAAGAGGGTTAAAAATCGCGAAGGCAGGTTTTTATACTTTCTGAACAGTGGTTCCACACCTGCAGCCACTTAAGCGCACCTGCGGTCCCAGGTCCACACCTGCGGAGCATCCGCACCTACTACCCCTTCTACGCACCTGCGACTTCGCAGGTGCGATCCTCCCCCCGCACCTGCGATCCTCTGCTGAGCCTCCCAAATTCCGCATCTGTGGAGCTTTGCTCTCCCCTGCAGACCCGCACCTGCGGTCACACTTTCGCAAGTGCGGTTACACCAGCACCAGCAGCTGAAGCTGCATTTTACCAACTTTAAAACTTTCGTTAATCACCCGAAATTAATCTCGAGCCCCTCGGGACCCCAACCAAATTTACCAACATATCATAAATGATCATTCAACTTAGTTGCACTCTCAAAACACTAAAAATAACATCAAAACACCACAATCACATCGGATTCAAGCCTAAGAACTTTGAAATTTCTAAAATCCACCAACGATGCCGAAACTATCCACAACAACTCCGATTGACCTGAAAGTTTGCAGACATGTCAAAAATGACATTACGAACCTGTTCCAACTTCCGTAGTTCCATTCCGACCCTGATAGCCTATTTTCCACTGCCGACCAGAAATCACCATAAACTAACTTCCGCTAATTCAAGCTTAATTCTACACCGGACATCACAATAATATTCCAAACACACTCCTAAGCCCCAAATTACCTAATGAAGCCATCCGAGCCATAAAATCCTCATTCCGAGGTCGTTTACCAATAAGTCAACTCTCGGTTGACTTTTCCAACTCTAAGGCTATTTTTAAGGACTAAGTGGCTAAACTCTCACTACAACCATTTCGATTTCAAGCCTACCAACTCTAACACATCAATAATAGTATAACCAACCTATGACAAGGCAATAACAACAATAATAATGCAAATGCTACGGGACGACCGACCGGGTCGTTACAAGCACAATAGTTAGCCTTGGCTTGTAGTCGGCTAACTCAGAATAATAGTAAGTAACACAGAAAGAGAGTAGAAAGCTTTAAGTGTGAGAGATAGAGTTGGAACTAGTGTGTTCGTGTGTCTTGAGTTAATGAAAGAGCAATGTATATATAGTAGTTTGAAACTAGGTATAATAAGGTAAGAATCACAATGAGACAGTAAATTATGGAAATCAGAACGAATTAGAGTAAAATCAGTGCAAGTACTCCCTTGATTAAGGGAGTTAACTTCAAACGGTGAGAACATATAACAAATAAGGAAAGAAATCAATGTGTAACTGGGGCATAACAGATAAGGAAACAATTCAAACAGTGCAAGTACAGAACATGTAATTAGGACTAGGTACATAAGGTTCTAATTAAGGAAATATCATAAGAATCAATTAACAACATAGTCAACCATAAAATAAGGCGAGAAAATAACTTAGAGGTCGGAAATCAATAAAAGATATCATCACAGGAAATTAGTAAAAGGTGTTAATCATAGAAAATTAGGGATTCAAATAGGAACATACTGATTAAGGGGAGAACTAACACAAAATTTCTATGAACAAACGGAATAAACACATAATAGACAAGAAGAAGTAAAATCTGAAACATAATAAAGTAAGAATCACATAGAATTTGGGATTCAACTGATTAGAGGAATTAACAGAATAAACATAATATTAGCGGAAGAAGCAAGAATAAGAAACCCTACTGAACATAATAGGGTAAAATCACAGAAACTCAGAGTGTTCATGAGAAACAAGCACACATACGAATCAAATCATCAGAGACAGACTCCGAACCCAGGATTAAGACCAGGGGACTCTAGGGTTTTAACATAATAAATCAGATAAAAGGGGAAAAAATATGAATAAACATTTAAACATAGTAAAAATCATAGAATAATACGGAAAATTAGAAGGAAAAGTCATTTTGAAAAGGGCTTAAGAAACCCTAACTTTGAAGACGAAGAGAAATTTTTGAAAAATCGGAGAGATCTTTAAGGAAAACAGTAAAATAACTCAGAATATACTCAGATCTATTGCAGATCTGAAGAGTCAAGAGATGAGTTAGGGTTTCAGAGAGAGATAACCCAGAGATAGAGAGTATCAGGCTTAGAAACCATAGGTTTTAGTCAGAGATAGAAAGGTCTTACTGGGACGGCCAAGGGTGGCCTGAGAACGGCATGAAAAGGCCATGGGTATGAGTTGAACCGCCTCTGGTTCTCTTGAGGACCTTAGGGTAGCAATAATCCGGCGTGTGAGGGAGCCATGGAGGCTAGGGATGGTGGTGGAACCACCATTGTTATCGGCGAGCCAACGGCCGGCGAGTATGATCAAGGTTTAGTAGAGAGAGCTTGAAAGAGATGAGAGGATGTAACAGCGAAAGGTCCAAACCGTAGCTGGGAGCGAGTCGGATTTAGAAATGAATTTGAAAGAGTAAGGAATAAAATGTGAGCGCTCCTGCACTATACGCAAGCGGAGAGGAAGAGAGAATGAGGGAAAAAGGGGGTAGGTCTTTAGGGTTAATAAAAGGAAGAATGAATCTGGTCCGTTAATCAGAAATGATCAACCGTCCAGATTAAATGGGAATTTGGTCGGGTAGGATAGTGGATTGGGCCTGGGGTATTTGGGCTAATTTAATTGGGTTTGGGGCTGGTTTAATTCAGGCTAGAATCGAAATAGGATAGGCTATTTGACAAATACCCATCCAAATTAATTAAAATAATTTATAAAATAACTAATAATCATAAAAATGAATTTCATGCATAGAAAATAGTTTTAAAAAGATTATTTAGTATTAAAAATACAAATTATTAATTTCTGGTGGGAAAATGGTACAAAATTATATGATTGGGCTATAATTGCAAGGTTATTGCAATTATAGCCAAAAGGTGCCAGTTTGGCTAATTATGGGATAATTTGGACTTAATAAGACCATAAATATAAATAATAAATCGAGAAATATTTTGAAAATCATTTGTGACGCGATTTTGTAATTATTTATTGGAAATAAAATGCTAGATAAATTATACAAAATATAGGAAAATTATGAAAAAATACCAATCGTTGTTAATGCATGATTTTGAAGGTACATATGCAATTTTAAAAATATTTTGGGAAAAACTGGGTATTAACACCTACACACTAAGAGACTTACACTGAGACTCTTACACTCACACACACGCTTTTACAACCTCTTCACTTTACAACTTGAAAACTCTCAAGCTTCCTGTTTTTCTAAAAGAACTTAACTTCTCTCTTTGTGCTGTTGTTCTGATTTTTGCACTGTTTAGCCGGATGGAAGCCAAGGCTAAACTCCCTGGATCTAAATTACAATTACATCCCATGTTTACTTTCTTCTTAACTAGTATGTTTTAACTCCTGCTATCCTATTTTGTTCTATGTGCTTATGTGGTTAGTTTATTTTAAAATCTCAGCATGCTTCTGTTTGCCATATGACTATGTGATTCTACTTAGTGATACTGTTAAAGATAAGTTATCCTATTCTACTATGTGACTCTCTATTGGTATGCTTTAACTCTTGTTATCCTTTTTCTCTCCCATGTGATTATCTGGTTAGTTTGAAACCTCAACATGTTTCTGTTGTTATATGCCATATGATTTCACGTAGTGAAAATGATAACTAGGTTATCTCCAGTAATATGAAACCCTGTATAATCAGTTGTATGTTCCTTGTTCTGCAAACATGTAATATGGTGCCAATTTTGTCTATTAGTTCAAGTATCCTTGCTCTTTTGTGATTGCTTTAAATACTGGTACAGTATCTATGTCTGAACCAATACCAGTCTGTTTGAACCATTTGCTAAATATGTATTTTGTTTGTTCTAGGTGGAGTTCTGTTTGTAGTCCTGTAAATTGAACATGTTTGCTCCTAAAAATCAAATTGTTTTCTAAAACTGTTCCCCTACCCTTTATATACTGTTTTCAAACTTCTACCCTTAGTTATTTAGGGTCCTACCACCCCAATGTGAGCACTACCTAGGGTCCTTGAGACTCCTCTGAACTTTGACACATTAGGGCTGGTCTTCTAGTCTTGTATGAACTGTTTTTCTAAGTAAGGTTCTGGTGTGAGCATTGCCCGGGGTCCCTGAGGCCCTTGGAACTTTGACACACCAGAAGCCCAATTTTTTTGTATCATGGATGGACCACCATTATGCTTCAGATCTGCTTTGCTTGAAGGCCTGGTTCCTAGGTTTATATTGGGCCTATGAAGGCTCCCTATAGTGTAATGAATTTTGTAATTTATTCATTATTGGGTTGCAATAATGTAATATTTGCTGCAATGAACAGATCTGGGGTTATTAGTAAAAACTGGGGGTTTATATATCTTTGTTCAAAGCTCGGGTAGAAATCCTGCCTATAGGTTTATTGTGTTGATTGTGTAAGTGTTACTAATCGTTTAGAAATTCAGCCTATAGGATGTTTTCTTGATTGTTTGTGATCATGATTATTAGAGACACTGCCTATAGGTCTTTTGGTAATTCTGTATTAGAATCCATGTTCTTAGGATCTACACATATTTCCAATCTCAATGTGCATTAGTGATCATGTATATAGGATCATATTTGTCTGAATTAACAAAATTTACTTGGCAATTTGTTTAAAATTTCTTCCCACATGGGATTAATAGATATCATGCCTATAAGAAATAAAAAACCAACTCCAGCTTAGATACCATGCCTATAGAAATAAAAGAAATCAGTTTCAAAACCTAGAAATCATGTCTATAGGGTTTAAACTAATAGATATCATGCCTATAGGGTAAATCAGCTTGTAAACTTAGAAATCATGCTTTGAAATCAGTAACTCGCTTAGAAACCATGTTATAGGTCTATAATTAACAATTGTAGATACCATGCCTATAGATTCTGTTAATCAGTTCTGATTATCACTTAGGCAAACCTGTAGGGCTATTAAGAATTCTGGGCCTAACAATTGTGACATCTTGCTGCCTGAAATGTGCCAGATTCAGAACTTAATCAAATCAGTAGGCAATCTAGTAGGTCCCAATGCTCGTTTTAATAAACTGCCTTCTTACATTCTGTTTATGCTCATCTAGATATCCTGCCTATAGGATCCTAAATAATAAAGTTGTCTGATTTAATTGCGTGCATTTGTGGTCTACTTGTGGAGGTTAATATGAGCCCTTATTTTCCCCCTCATATGATAGTCCTATCTGAATTTTGTTTGTCGCCTAGATTTTCCTCATTTTAAGCAACATAGGTCAGTCTAGAACCACCCTAAATAGAGGTCCTAAATACCTCCAGGACCATAGATAAGGGACGGGTAGTGCACGCATAAGGAACGAGTTAAAAGCTACTAGAACTCTTAGGTAATAACCTAAAGATAGTAATTGGGTAGTAAAGGAGATGATGACCCGTGCGCTAATACTATGAGTAGCACCCCAACTTGGGGAAAGTTACCAAGTATTGCATGGAAATGATCCTATAGGCTAAAAAACCTAGGACCCTTTTAATTCCTATTTTTAAAGTAATGTATCTTTGTCTAAATTGCTTTATTTGCCTTTAAGACTAATTCTCTTAATTAAGTTCGGCCGGGACCCACCATTGTGGACCTCGAGGGGTGCCTAACACCTTCCCCTCAAGGTAATTTTGAGCCCTTACTCGATCTCTGGTAATGCATACTAGTTTCATGAGTCAATTACTCTAGGTGCCCTAACACACCTTAATCCGTTAGGTGGCGACTCTTAAAATCCCATACCCCATCCCAAAAGGAAGGGAGTTGTCTTAGAAATGTCGAAACCTGACTTCACGAGGAAAAAGGGGGCGCGACAGAATGGCGACTCTGCTGGGGATAACCCTTAGGCTCTTACCATAGCGGACTTGCTTTTTGTGAATTAGTCTTTAAGCATGATTTATTATATTAATACTTGCGCACCGTTTCCCTTTCCCACTTTATGTGAATTTAATTGCCTATTTTCAAGCATTTATGATTTCTTTGTACTATGGAAACTGACTTGTGTCTTTTTTTTCTTTCTTAAAACGCCTTTTCAATTATTAAATACCTCATTTATAATTTTCTAACGTGCAAATACGTGACAACATGCTATTTTTTCTAGTTGTGTAAATCATGCTCAACATCATATTCCACTAGTGCGTAATCAATACCATAGCAACACTTGATGAGTGTTTGCGCTCTTCCTATATATCACCCCTTTGAATTCGGAAAAGCTTATTTGCGGTAAAACTAGTCGATCAGCGGTGCAGTCGATGGTTTCGTGCCTTTCCCCCTCAAGTTGTCCACTTGAGGGTACCAGTCTAGACCTCTATAGAAACCTTACTCTGATTAATTGTACATGCATCATGGTCAAACCTAGCTAGAGTTAATATGTTGTCCACATAATAACCCTTTAAAAAAAAGCCTTGTCCAAAAGTCCGTCGGGGTTTCCATAATCTCAACGGACGCAACCACGATCTGTGCATTAATTTGGAGAAATAAGTGTCAATATGCTAATCACTGATGTATAAATAGTCGAATCTAGAGGGGGAAAGGGTCTAACCTTATTTGTTTTGCATAAAATAAGGCACGAAGTCCCCAGGTTCGGCATGGTCCGTAACATACCACCATTGTTGATAGATTGGTGGGAAGATCTTTCATCAAGTGGCAAAAAGCATGTGAAAAAGGTCCTGGGAAATTTTCCTTCTTTATTGGACATCCAACCGAATAATATGTTGATTGAAGCTGCCACAATGTTCTGGGACGGAGAAAGATTCGTGTTTCGCTTTGGAAACATAGGAATGACCCATCTCTTGGAAGAAATAGGGGATTCACTGGACTACCTTGGGACAGTCCTAGTTTATTGGTTCCAGAAAACCGTACCGCTAGGGGGTTCCTGAAAATGATGGGTTTGAAAAAGAAAAACGATTTGGAGTGCCTGAAGAAGTCCTACATACCCTTTGACTACCTCTATGAACGATATGGTCATAGCAAATCCTATCGTATCTTCCATGATGAATTCTCTATCACTTCCTTGGGTTGTATTCACCGCATGATTTTTGTGTTCATCGTCTACTTCCTGGGTATGATAGTGTTTCCGATGCAAGGGGACAGAATTCACACCAGACTGGCCATGGTGACTAAAACCTTAATGGAGGGGATCGAGGGGAAAATATATACCATTGTCCCTATGATCATAGTAGACATATATCGGGCCTTAGACCGCTACCAGAAGGGGTTCAAACACTTCTAGGGTTGTAATTTGCTGCTACAGGTTTGTTTGTTAGAGCATCTCCAGAGAGGTCAATACCTTCAAGTGTTTCCACGAAGGCCGTGGAATGATAATATAGCTTTCCATCACCTTAAGAGAATGACTTATATCCCAGAGAGGTTTGCTCAACCAGAGAGTGCTACAGAATGGGTGCAGTTTTTCGACAATTTGACTGATGATCAGGTTCAATGGATGTTCGAATGGTTCCCTACTGGCGAGTTCATCATCAGATCTAGGGATGCTCCGCACTTGATGTTGATCGGGTTAAGGGGCGTATACCCTTATGTTCTCGTCAGGGTTATGAGACAAGCAGGCAGGAAGCAAGTCATTCCGCGAGTTGCTAAAATGAGTCATTACAGGGCAGATTTTCAGGATGACGACCTCCCATACAAATGTGAAGCTCAGCATATGTGGCACTCAAAGATTATTGTAGAAAAGGACACCATCGAACCAGACCGATATCATGCAGGGTATGTGCATTTTTACCCATCATGGTTGGAAGATAGCATAGAAGGAATAGTTGAGCCAGGGATCAGTCGAGGAAATAGGGTCATAGACGAAGTTGCTGAAGCCCAAGTGAAATACAACAAACTGCGCAAAAGGGTTCATGAGTCTGAGGCCGAGCATCTGGAGCAACAAAAGACTGACATGGAACTGATCAATGAATGGAGGGAAATGGCTATCAAGTCTAATGAGAGGCTGGAATATCTGGAGCAGGGTCTGATGGAGCTAGAGGAGAAGACAAGGAAGAGAGTCGTCGACTGCCAGAATGCTGAGGGAAGCGAAAGAGGACATCAAGCAAGGGTATACATGCTGCTGGGCATGCGCGACCAGGGGAACCTGATCGATGGATCCAAAAGAATCAAGCCTGGGGAAGGTCCTTCTGGGACCAAGTAGATTAGGTTTATTGGCTTTTCAAATGTAATAAGAACAAGTGCCATTAGTGACTTATCTTATTTAGCGTCGTTTTATATTCATCTACTTTTACATTAATGAAATGAAGCAATTATTGGCACTGAAATTCTCCGAATCAACTTGTCGCTAGGCCTACCTCAGGCGCAACGAGGCTCCCAAATTAGGACGCGAATTCACATTCCTGCAATATGTGTTTAAAATACCGCAAACATATTTTTAGAACCCTTACTGACTTGGTTACCTTTTGTTTTTCTTTCCTTTTTGATTATTCCCATTCCCCAAGGTTGGTTCACACATACTAGCATCATCAGCTTATCATACCAGATCCAGAGGCCCTCCACCTTCTCCCTCTCCAAGTATACCGAAAGTCAAAGGAAAAGCTAAAATGGATGATATGAATGGCATCATAAAAGACAACACTGCACATATTGAGAATGTGGAAACTTCTGATGGTCAGGGCACTCAAGCCCCAAATGATTTGGTCTTACGGCTTGAGCAGAAACTTGAACTACAGGGTGAACTTGAGCAGGTCCGAAACTTGGCAAATCTCTCCCTCACACTGAATGTCCCAGATGTCAACCACCCAAACACCCAGAACCCCATACCACCTCAAAACACACCCAACAAACACCCTCACAATCCTCTCGCACCTCACCAGTATACAACCCCTCCTCAAAATCAATATCTCCCTACTCAATACTCACAAACTACCTATCACACTCCTCAGAATACCCCACAACCTATCCCCGAACCCCAGAACTCCACCAATGATCACCACTACATCCAAACCCCTGGCATTCACTAGAACAACCCTATATACTTGGAAATCTTACCTCACTCCACTCAACCAATCTCCTATACACCAGAATCCGCCGAAAAGGACCTGCTCATCAAGAACATGGCTGAGGAGCTCAAGAAATTAACAAGACGAATTCAGGGTGTTGAAGGAGGTAAAGGGATTAAAGGTCTGAATTACGAGGACTTGTGCATATATCCAGATGTGGAACTACCGGAGGGTTACAAACCTCCCAAGTTCGAAATGTTTGATGGAACGGGTGACCCCAAGGTCCATTTGAGAACTTACTATGACAAGCTCGTGGGGGCTGGAAAAGATGAAAAGATTCGCATGAAGCTGTTTATGAGAAGCCTTACTGGAGATGCCATGTCCTGGTACATAAGCCAGAATACCAAGAAATGGGATAATTTGGTGAGCATGGCATCAGATTTCATGGACAGGTTCAAATTCAACACGGAGAATGCACCTGATGTTTTCTATATCCAGAACCTCAAGAAGAAGCCAACTGAGACTTTCCGTGAGTATGCTACTCGGTGGAGGTCAAAAGCGGCGAAGGTCAGGCCGGCATTAGATGATGAACAGATGAACAAGTTCTTTGTCAGGGCACAGGATCCGCAATATTATGAAAGGTTAATGGTTATTGAGAATCATAAGTTCTCCAATATCATCAAGCTAGGAGAAAGGATCGAGGAAGGTATTAAAAGTGGAATAGTGACGAATTTTGAGGTGCTGCAGGCCACGAACAAAGCATTACAATCAGGCGGCATATCGAAAAAGAAGGAAGTGGGAACAGTAATGGTTGCCCAAAGCCCGAAAACTCCATTTGTATACCAAACACCTTCACCCACATACCAACCATCACCTCCCAGATCACAACCTGCTACAACCTACCATACCTATAATTCCCAACCATCATATAATCAGTCACCTCCAACTCGTCCAACCTACCAAAAAACTAGGCCTAATTTTGACCGCAAACCACCCAGACAGTACACCGCCATTTCTGAACCCATCGACCAGTTGTACGAAAGATTGAAAGTTGATGGCTATGTCACCCCTATTCCCGTTGTGGAAATGGAAACTCATCTCAACGGGTCAATCCAAACAGGACTTGTGCATACCATTCCGGCATGAAGGGACACACTATTGATGAGTTTCGCACCTTGAAAGATAAGATCCAGACATTGATTGATAATAAGGTCATATAGGAAAAGGAAACTGCACTAAATGTCCGCAACACTCTCCTCCCAGATCATAGGAGTGAAGGGGTCAATGTGATAGAAACTGATGAAGAGTGGGATCACCAGGGATCAATTGGGTTTATTCGGGAAGGCGACGATCCTAAGAAGCCTGCAGTCACACTCAATCCCACTGTGGTGCAGGTACAACCACCAGTTGAAGTCAATATAGCCGCATCGGTTCCTTTTGAATTAGAAGTAACCTCACCTGCAGCAACACCCGCTCCATTTAAGGTGGAGGTTGCCACACCTTTCACTGTAACAGTGGCATCCACACCACACTTCAATTCCAATGTTGTACCTTGGGATTATGTGGCCGAGGCTAGAAGAAAAGGAAAGTCGAAGATGGAAGAATCTGGTGCTGCACAAGGGATGACCAGATCAGGAAGGGTTTATACACTTGAACATTCGGGAGAAACCAGTGAGCAAGCTTCCAGTAAACCACCCGTTATTGAGACTGGTCCAGATAACCTCTAGAGGAAAGTGCAGGCAAGGGAGTATTCTGTTGTTGATCATCTGAACAAGACTCCCGCCCATATATCTATCCTATCATTGCTGCAAAATTCTAAGGCACACAGGAATGATCTGGTGAAGGTGTTGAATGAAGCATACGTGCCCAACAACATCACTAGCGGAGAAATGGCCAATATGGTGGGGCAGGTGCTAGAAATCCACAAAATCACTTTCCATGAGGACGAGCTGTCACCTGAAGGGTTAAGTCATAACAGGGTGCTGCACATCACAGTGCAGTGTAAAGATAAATTCATCGCCAGAGTTTTGATAGATGGAGGATCCAGCCTCAACATTGGCCCGTTGACAACTCTGAAGAGGTTGGGCAAGGGTTTACATGAGATACGAGCAGGGACTATGAATGTGAAAGCGTTTGATTGGTCTCAAAGGGCTACCATCGGAGAAACTAATCTCTGCTTGCATATGGGTCCCACTTGGTTCGGCATTGAGTTTCATGTGCTAGACATATCAGCCTCATATAATCTGCTGTTGGGACGGCTGTGGATACATGTCACTGGGGCTGTAGCATCTACTTTGCACCAGGCTGTAAAGTTTGAGTGGAACCATTAAGAAGTGATCATCCATGGAGATGGGAGTAACCCCATTTACACCATTCAGACTGTTCCTATAGTTGAAAACAAGAGAAGGTTAGGTGGAGAAACCTACCATCGCATCGAGCGTGTTAACACAATCGAAAAGGATAAGTGGTGGAGTAGCAAGATAGAGAGCATATTGGCATGGCAAGGGTACGAACCTGGCAGGGGGCTCGGTAAAAACCTTCAGGGTATCTCCAACCCAATATAGTTGAAACTCCATGGTACAACCTTTGGGCTAGGGTATCAGTACACCTGGCAGGAATACGATGATTGGTCACCACCGTGGCATGGTCCATACTACCCTCTTGAGAAACCCGTGCCGCACTTAAGTCAGACCTTCCATCAGGCCGATATCATATGGGGATCAGAGGAAGAAGAAGCATTGAGGAATATGTTCTTGGAAGATGATGATATGGACTGTTGTGTGATCGTTAAGGAGGAGGAGGAGGAGGAAGGCCCTACCATCCAAGCTGTGGAGAGAGGAGCATTCCTCAAGAACTAGACTGTTTGACCATCAAGGGCCCGATGAGTCCTAGGGCAGCAAAGCTGAATAGCATTGTTTACTTTTTCTGAAAAAATGATTTCCACTTTTGCATTTTTTGATTTAAATAATATTTTCAGTGTTCCAAAAATGTTATTTGAGTTATTGAAAATCATTTTGTCTGACGCTTTAAAATTGCTTGATGTTTTACTATTACTACTTTTCTTTCATATCTTTATCCCTACAACATTACTATTTCCTATCTCGATGAATCGACAATGGTGACATGTAATGAGACAACGCAACAAAAAGATAGTGATTCAGAAGAAGAGGATGTAATACCTGAGGATATTGTCAGAGAAGTAGAGGATTTTGCGGACAAGCCCAAGTCCAACCTGGACGAAACTGAGATAGTCAATTTGGGAGATTCTGAAACCGTCAAGGAAACCCACATAAACATCCATTTGTCATCATCAGAGAAAGAGGAATACAATCGGTTCCTGAAAGAATATGAGGATATATTTTTATGGTCATACGATGATATGACCGGATTGATCACATCCATAGTGGCCCACAAGTTGCCTACAAATCCAATGTGCCCACTGGTAAAGCAGAAACTCAAGAAATTCAAGCCAGATATGAACCTGAAAATCAAGGAGGAAGTTACTAAGCACATCAAATCCAAGGTCCTTAGGGTAGTTGAATATCCAACCTGGTTAGCCAACATTGTGCATGTTCTGAAAAAAGGATGGGAAAGTCAGAGTCTGTGTTGATTATCTGGATCTCAATAGAGCAAGGCCAAAGGATGATTTCCCGCTGTCGAATATACACATTCTGATCGACAATTGTGCCAAGCATGAACTCCAATCCTTTGTAGATTGCTTCGCAGGTTACCATCAGATTTGGATGGACGAAGAAGACGCTGAGAAAACAACCTTCATTACACCATGGGGAGTGTATTGCTACAAAATGACGCCATTCGGTTTAAAGAATGCTGGGGCCACCTACATGAGGGCCATGACAACCATTTTCCATGACATGATACATAAAGAGATAGAGGTGTATATGGATAATGTCATCATTAAATCCAAGAAGGCCACAGATCACATAGCAGACTTGAGGAGATTCTTTGACCAATTGCGGAAGTACACCTGAAGCTAAACCCCGCAAAGTGTGCATTTAGGGTTCCTGCCGGAAAGTTGTTGGGATTCATCATTAGTCGCCGAGGAATAGAGTTGGACCCATCAAAGGTCAAAGACATCCAAGAATTGCCACTGCCAAAAAGCAAGAAAGACGTGATGAGTTTCCTAGGACGCCTCAACTACATCAGTTGTTTCATAGAAAAATCCACAGTAATATGCGAGCTGATTTTCAAAATGCTGAAGAAGGACGCTTGTCAAAAGGCTTTTGACAAAATCAAGGAATACTTGTCCACACCACCAATCTTAGTCCCGCCGAAGCCGGGTAGACCACTGCTACTCTACCTTGTAGTGTTAGATGGAGCTTTCAGTTGTGTCCTAGGACAGAATGACGAGATAGGGAGAAAGGAACAGGCCATCTATTACTTGAGTAAGAAGTTCACTCCTTACGAAGCATGGTACTCTCTACTAGAACGCATTTATTGCGCTCTAACCTGGATAGCTCAGAAGCTAAGGCACTGCTTTTGTGCTTATATGACGTATCTCATATCGAGAATGGATCCCTTGAAATACATCTTTCAGAAGCCCATGCCTACTGGGAAGCTGGCCAAGTGAAAAATCTTGCTAAGTGAGTTCGACATCATCTGTGTAACTCAAAAGGCAGTCAAAGGACAAGCATTAGCAGATCACCTTGCTGAAAATCCTGTGGGAGGAGAATACGAACCCTTGAAAATGTATTTTTCCGATGAAGAGGTATCCTTCGTGGGAGAAGACATTGTCGAGGCCTACGATGGTTGGAGGATGTTTTTCGACGGAGCTGCAAATTTCAAGGGAGTAGGTATCGGATCCGTTTTGGTATCAGAAACTGGTCAACACTACCCGGTGTCTGCAAAACTTAGATTCCCCTACACTAACAACATGGCAGAATACGAAGCTTGTATATTAGGACTCTACCTGGATGTTGATATGAACGTTCAGGAACTGTTGGTGATCGGCGATTAAGATCTAATTGTGCACCAGGTACAAGGAGAGTGGGGTACCAAGAATTCCAAGATACTACCTTACCTGCATCATGTGCAGGAAATAAAGAAGAGACTCACAAAGATAGAGTTTCGGCATGTCCCCAGAATTCAGAACGAGTTTGCTGACACATTGGCCACCTTGTCATCAATGATACAGCATCCAGATAAGAACTTCATCAATACCATTCCAGTAAGGATCCATAATCAGCCGGCATATTGTGCCCGTGTTGAGGAGTAAATGGACGAAAAACCCTAGTTCCACGACATCAAAAAGTATTTGGAGAAAGGAGAATACCTGGATCATGCAAACCATACTCAGAAACGCATGCTTCAGAGGTTGTCCAATCACTTCTTCCAAAGTGGAAGAACGCTATATAGAAGAACTCCTGATCTGGGGCTGTTAAGGTGTGTTGAGGCAAAAGAGGCTTCTAAATTTCTCAAGGAGATACATGCCGGAACCCGCAGTCCACACATGAATGGCTTTGTCTTGGCCAAGATGATACTCAGGGCCGGTTACTTTTGGATGACCATGGAAACAGACTGCATCCGGTATGTTCATAAGTGCTACCAATGTTAGATACATGCAGACATGATAAGAGTGCCACCGAACGAGCTCAATGCAACAAGCTCTCCTTGGCCCTTTGGTGCCTGGGGAATGGATATCATTGGTCCAATTGAGCCCACTGCCTCAAACGGGCACCGGTTCATTGTAGTGGCTATCGACTACTTCACTAAATGGGTTGAAGCTGCATTTTACAAAGCTGTGACCAAGAAGGTCATTGCGGATTTTGTTCTCGACCCGATTGTTTGTCGATTTGGGGTTGTAGAGTCCATCATCACTGATAATGTCGCCAATCTCAACAGTGATTTGATGAAAGCCATGTGTGAAACTTTCAAAATCAAACACAAGAATTCCAGTGCATACAGACCTCAAATGAATGGAGTCATAGAAGCTGCCAACAAAAACATCAAGAAAATACTAAGGAAAATGGCAGAAAATCACAAACAATGAAACTATTATTCGCCTTACTGGGATACCGTACCACAGTCCACACATCAACTGGGGAAACTCCGTGTCTACTGGTTTATGGTATTGAAGCTGTCATTCCCGCCGAAGTGGAAATTCCTTCCTTGAGAATCATACAAGAAGCCGAACTCAGGACGCAGAATGGATAAGGAGCCGTTATGAGAAACTAGCCCTCATAGATGGAAAGAGGATGAATGTAGTATGTCACAGTCAGCTTTATCAGAACAGAATGTCCAGAGCCTTCAAAAAAAGGGTAAAGTCAAGACAGCTCACACCGGGGCAGCTGGTGCTGAAAAAGATCTTTCTGCATCAAGATGACGCCAAAGGGAAATTCTCTCCCAACTGGAAAGGTCCTTACGTGGTTCACAGAGTACTGGTAGGAGGAGCGCTCATACTTGCAGAGATGGATAGGGAAATTTGGCCAAAGCCAATCAACTTAGATGCAGCCAAAAGATTTTATGTGTAAATCATTTTATGTTCCTCTACATGATGTAAACTGAACTACACTCGACCTGATTCCCATTTAAGAGGGGATACGTAGGCAGCCCTGTGAGTCCGGTCACAATTCAATAAAATTTATATTTCCCCCACAATCAGAAACTGGGGCAGAATTTTGAGGAGGACCCTCAAAATTCCGAAGCAAGTTCAGCCAACCGCTGCGTATGGAGCAGTCAGAAAGGTCATCTAGTTAACTGGGGAAGAATTTTGAGGAGGACCCTCAAAATTCTGTGGCAGAAGAAGTCGCAATGTCTCTGATTTTTTCATGGTTACTGGTTCATCTAACTAATTTCTAAACTATATACTACTATGCCTTTTGAAAATTACGCACGCATATTTTTGAAAAATAAACTTTGCTCTAGCAAATGCTACCCTAATAGCTTGAACAAGATCTTCAGACAGCGCGGAGCAGATCGAGCAAGCAAAGGCACGAACCAACCTCCCCTGCAAAACTCACAATTTTTTTTTTCTTTGAATGCAGGACTATATCATCATGATAAACATCGTCGCAATAACACAATCACTATGCACAAAACACATTGTCAGCTAAGAATACTTCGCTCTTACTCTTCTCTTTGCATGGGACTAAGCACTGTCCCGAACTTTGCATAAGGCTAAGCACTGCATTCTCTTTGCATGGGACTAAGCACTGTTCCGACTTTTCATAAGGCTAAGCACTGCCTTCTCTTTGCATGGGACTAAGCACTGTCTTGAACTATGCATAAGGCTAAGCACTGCTTTCTCTTTGCATGAGACTAAGCCCAGTCTCAACACCTGCATGAGGCTAAGCCCTGCCTCTCTATTTGCAAAAGGCTAAGCACTGCCTTCTCTTTGCATGGGACTAAGCCATGTCCTGAATCTTGCATAAGGATAAGCATTGCCTTCTCCTTGCACGAGGCTAAGCCCTGCCTCTCTATTTGCATAAGGCTAAGCACTGCCTTCTCTTTGCATGAGACTAATCCTGTCTCAACACCTGGATAAGGCTAAGCCCTGCCTCCCTATTTGCATAAGGCTAAGCACTGCCTTCTCTTTGCATGAGACTAATCCTGTCTCAACACCTGGATAAGGCTAAGCCCTACCTCCCTATTTGCATAAGGCTAAGTGTTTCCTTCTCTTTGCATAGGACTAAGCCCTGTCTCAACACCTGCATGAGGCTAAGCCCTGCCTCCCTATTTGTATAAGTCTAAGCACTGCCTTCTCTTTGCATGGGACTAAGCCCTGTCCCGAATCTTGAATAAGGCTAAGCATTGTCTTCTCCTTGCACGAGGCTAAGCTCTGCCTCTATATTTGCATAAGGCTAAGCACCGCATTCTTTTTGCATGAGACTAAGACATGTCTCAACACCTGCATGAGGCTAATCCCTACCTCTCTATTTTTATAAGGCTAAGCAATGCTTTCTCTTTGCATGAGACTAAGCCATGTCTCAACACTTGCATGAGGCTAAGCCCTGCCTCCCTATTTGCATAAGGCTAAGCACTGCCTCCTGTTTGCATGAGACTAAGCCCTGTCTCAACACCTGCATGAGGCTAAGCCCTGCCTCCCTATTTGCATAAGGCTAAGCACTGCCTTCTCTTTGCATGGGACTAAGCCATGTCCCGAATCTTGCATAAGGCTAAGCATTTCCTTCTCCTTGCACGAGGCTAAGACCTGTCTATCTATTTGCATAAGTCTAAGCACTACCTTCTCTTTGCATGAGACTAAGCCCTGTCTCAACACCTGCAAGAGGCTAAGCCCTGCCTCCTTATTTGCATAAGGATAATAAATGCCTTCTCTTTGCATGAGACTAAGCCATGTCTCAACACCTGCATGAGGCTAAGCCCAGCCTCCGTATTTGCATAAGGCTAAGCACTGCCTTCTGTTTGCATGAGACTAAGCCCTGTCTCAACACCTGCATGAGGCTAAGCTCTGCCTCCTATTTGCGTAAGGCTAAGCACTGCCTTCTCTTTGCATGGGACTAAGCATTGTCCCGAATTTCGCATGATACTAAGCACTGTCTCTCTTGCATTGTTCTCTTCTCTCGGGCTAAGCTCTACCCTCAACTTCACACTAGACTAAGCTCTGTTTTGATGCCTCTATCATCATATCTCTGAAATTCATGGGCTGAAATATTTCCAACTTGTCCAAAGACATCATAGTTTGAAGGCATCATCCTCATAGCCGGAAGACGCCATGCCATGGCCTAAGGATCTCTCAAACTTGCACATCATTATTCAAAGGCGTCATCATTCGGAGGCACCATTTTCATGGCTCGAGAACATCATTTCATGCCCTGTGAATCTCTTACCGCACAACTCATAGCCCGGGACGTCATGGTCTAAGGACGTCATCCTCAACCGTCCAAAGATAATTTCATGGTCTGAAGGGAATTTGCATCATGTCTAAATTTACGCATATGCTTGCAGTAAATATTTTGATTTGCAGGTGACCCAGTGAGTAACTATTATCCCAACATGAGAAATCCCGCTCCATTTCCTTCATACTATTTCAAACCTGACCGCTCACTATAACTGTTTCATATATTCAAACCTTGATTCCGCCCTTGCAACAATTCCATCGGTTTATTCCGCCGGTGGATACAGAACTAAACACGACATGATTCCTATAAAACCAGGGATATGTAGGAGGCTCGGGGACCAAAGTGCGGCCTATATCTCTCAGATCATTCCATTCGGTCAAAATTGGCCATCATATCTTTACCCGACAACTCTTTCATCCTTCCTTGGTAAAGAGGGGCAGTTGTTGATACCCAATTTTTCCTATATTATTTTCAAAATGCATATATATTTTCAAAATAATGCATAAGCATCAATTAGTATTTTTCCATAATTTTCTGTAATTTTAAAGGATTTTTAATTAATTTATCCCAACATTTATTTATCTAAATAAATACTAATTACATCACAAATGTCCTTTTAATAATTTTATTGCTTAATTTTATCATTTTATATTTTATATTAAGCTTTAATTATTCTATGCATAATTATATTTACATCTTTAGGTTATAATTGTAATGACTTTGCAATAATAGCCCATGTGTGCATAATTCCTTCATTTTACACGAAAATGACTTTTTATATTTTTGTAATATTAAATAACTATTTTAAATCATTTTCATACACAAATAGCATTTTTTTTACCATTTATTAACTATTTNCCCCCCCCCCCCAGCCTAGAACTAATCCTGGCCGTTGATCTTAGGAGATCAACGGTACAAGATACTCTTTCCTTTTTTAATTAGACTAGCCTCTAAACCCTACCTCAGAGCGTAGGTTACATAGGTCTCACGAGTTATGAGCGGGTTTAGTAGAGTCTTGCGGATTGGTACGGAAACGTCTGTACTTATCTTCGAGAGGCTGCAGAAACTTTAGGAAAATTTCACATTCTTGGATTCTTATCGTGGGTTTTGTGTATTGTAGTAACTGAACATCTGTTATTTCATTCTCTCACAGATGGTGAGGACTCGTGCTACCGGTCAGGAGGGACAATCATCAGCTCGGTCTGCGAGAGTCCGAGGCCACGGTAGAGACCGTGGTAGGGACGGAGTCATCGCCATCGCAACAGCTGGGGAAGCACCTACAGATCCCCCAGTTATTCCTGTTCAGGATCAGGTCCTGGAGGTAGAGGTTCCGGCGGGACTAGCTCAGGCACCACCTGTGCCTATTGTTATTCTAGGCCTTCAGGAGGCCCTGGCCCAGATTCTATCAGTATGTACAGGCCTTGCTCAGGCGGCTTCAGCTACTACGGCCGCAGCTACTTCTCAGGCCGGGGGAGGCACTCAGACTCCCACCGCCCACACACCTTAGAAGGTTGTTCAGGGACATCAGACACCGGGGTCACTTCCAGCCCAGCCGGTTGCAACTGCTCAAGGCTATGTAGCTCCTATGATGCCAGAGGACGAGCACCACCGATTGGAGAGGTTTGGGAGACTCCAGCCTCTGTCATTTAGTGGTGCTGAGGGTGAGGATGCACTGGGTTTCTTGGACAAGTGTCAGAGGATGCTTTGGACCACGGGTATTCTGGAGACCAGTGGGGTCTCATTCACTACTTTCTAGTTCTCTGGGGCTGCACTTAATTGGTGGGAGGCTTACGAGAGGCATAGGTCAGTTGATGCAACGCCCCTTACTTGGGCGCAGTTCTTCGTTCTCTTTCTGGAGAAGTTTGTACCTGAGTCCCACAGAGAGGAGCTGTGCAGGCAGTTTGAGCAGCTTCGTCAGGGTGAGATGTCTGTTACCAGTACGAGATGCGATTCTCCGAGTTGGCTCGCCATGCGGTCTGGTTAGTTCCCACAGACCGAGAGAGGATCAGGAGGTTTGTAGATGGTTTCGGTTTTCAGCTTCGATTGCTTATGACCAGGGAGAGAGTATATGGTGCTACCTTTGATGAGGTCGTCGACATTGCTCGACAGATTGAGATGGCTCGAGGTTAGGAGAGGGAGGATAAGAGGTCTCGTAGTCAGGGTGGTTTCAGCGGTGATCCTCAGGGAGGTCAGTTTCAGTAGGGTCAGTCATCATTCAGTGCAGTGCCGGCGTAGGATTCTCATCATGTCCCCCCGACTCAAGTATCGCAGGGTAGTTCTTTTGGGCATCAGGAGCAACAGTTTAGCCATAGGAAAGGTTGTTTCGAGTGCGGGGATTTTGGCCACATTGCGAGATATTTCCCTAGGCTGTCGGGTGGGACTCCACAATGGAGTACTCGGTTGCCGGCACCAGCACCAGTTCCTCCACCACCCGCTCAGCCAGCTAGGGATGGAGTTCAGCCAACTAGGGGCGAAGCCCAGTCAGCTAGGGGTCGCGTGAGAGGGGGAGGCAGATCAGGGGGTGGTCAGGCCCGTTTCTATGCCCTCCCACCCAGATCAGACGCCTTTACTTCAGATGATGTGATTCCCAGTATGTTTTTTTTTGTTAGACTCGTTCGAGAAAGAACGTTTGTTTAAGAGAGGAAGGATGTAACGACCCGGTAGTTCGTTCTGAGAATTTATAGCTCCATTTCCTCTATCTATGCTTATTTATGTGTTGGACAACTATGTTGAGTTGTATCGAGTTGGTAAGTTTGAGTTCAAAGTAGTTTTGGAGTGAAATGATCATTTTGTTTCTTAGTTAGAAAAGTCGACTGGAAGTTGACTTAAGAGTAAACAAACTCGAATTTGGATTTTCATGATTCAGTTAGCCTCGTTGGGTGATTTTAGGCTTAGGAGTGTGTCCGGAATGTAATTTGGAGGTCCGTGGTAGAATTAGGCTTGAATTGGCGAAAGTTGAAAATTTGGCGATTTTGGCTGGCAATGGAAAATTAGGTATCGGGGTCGAAATGGAATTTCGGAAGTTGGATTAGGTTCGTAGTGATATTTGTGACGTGTGTGAAAAATTTGAGGTCATTCAGACGTGGTTTGATAGGTTTCGGTGTCGTTGGCGAATTTTGAAAGTTTAGAAGTTCTTAGACTTGAATTCGAGGTTGATTTGGTGTTTTGGTGTTGTTTTGGGTGTTCCGAAAGTTCGACTAAGTGCGGGAAGTGATATATGACTTGTTTGAATTATTGGTTAAGGTCCCGAGGGGCTCGGGGTGATTTTGTATGGGTAACGGGAAGTTTAGAGTTTGGAAAATGCTGCTGGTGCACAGTCTTCTGGTGTGCCCGCACCTGCGGAATGGGGACCGCAGGTGCGATGGGCGCAGAAGCGAGAAGAAATCCACAGATGAGGAGGGCGCATGAGCGGAAGGTTGGCCGCATATGCGGAACGCAGGTGCGATTGTGTGGTCGCAGATGCGGGACTCGAGCTTTAATGAAATATTGTACCTGCGATGGGATTTTCGCAGGTGCGGAGCCGCAGGTGCGACAAAGGGGTTCGCAGGTGCGAAAACCCCTGGGCAGCACCTATATAAGTAACCCTTCATAATATTTTGCTCTTTTTCCACCATTGTTGAATGGTTTTTTGAGCTAGGACAGTGTTTTTCAAGGGAGAATCAAGAGACATCACTGAGGTAAGTTGCTTGGGATTAATTACACGCGTTTATTATGTTTTTCCATTGATTAGGCATGAATTTTGTAGGAGTTTAGGGTAAAAATGAGGGAGTTAGGGCTTGAGTTTTTGGAGAGTTTTAGGTAGGGATTTGAGGGACCAAACGGAGTCCGATTTTGATAAATTGTATATGGTTAGACTCGGGAGAGGACGAGGGTTTTGATTTTGCCATTGTTTACTGATTTTGAGACGTGGGCCGGGTTTGGCCGATTTCGGATTTTTGGCATATGTTGTAGTTTTTATTGTGGAATTCGATCTTTAGCATATGTTGATGGTATTGATCTGATTATGGCTAGATTCGGAGCTTTTGGAGACCGAGTTGAGGGACGAGGACATCCCGGGATAGGATTTTACGCGGTTGAGGTAAGTAATAGTTTTAACTCTGGCCTTGAGGGTATAAACTCGGAGATTTGATATCATGTGATTTTGTGGAAGTGATACCCATGCTACGTGACGGGCGTGTGGGTGTGCACCGCGAGGGATTGAGACTTGGTCCATCCCGTGAGGCTTAATAGCTATTATCTGTGGTTATGTGTTTACTTGTTGTTGAACTTGTTTGCCTTCATGTTAGAGATCATGTTTAGGCTTTATTCATGATCACGTTATTTGTACCCAGTCATAAAAATTATTGTACATGTTTACCTCAATCTCTATTATTTTGCTGATATGTTGTGATACTTGATGTGGGCTGTGTCCCCTTATTTGTGGTGCATTATGAGGCTAGAGAGGTACATGACTGAGTGAGGCCGAGGGCCTAGTTGTGAGGATATTAATACCATAGCGCCTGAGTTGTCCGCGTAGCACATGAGTTGACCGTGAGGGTTCAGGTGACACCATAGCGCGTGAGTTGTCCGCATAGCACGTGAGTTGACCGTGAGGATCCAGGTATTGATATGATGGCACGTGAGTTGTCCGTGCTTAGCGCTTGGGCTTTGGGAGCCCCTCCGGAGTCTGTACACACCCCTAGTGAGCGCAGAGTGTTGAATGTGGAGTGCTGAGTGCGAGTGCTGAGTGATGGAGTGACATTGCTGTGAGGTTGCATTTACTTTTGTTGTTGCTGCATTTATATTTTAAATTTCTTTGTGGCATTTACCGAGTTATGGAATTTACCTGTTTATTTATGTTTATTTTTAAATTGTGAAAATAAATAATTGGACTGTTTTACTTAGCTCGTCACTGCTGATCAGTTCCTTAGTTATTTCTGTTATTACTGAGTCGGTTGTACTCATACTACACTGTGCACTTTATGTGCAGATCCAGGTGAGTTAGAGTGCGGCGATCGTTGAGTTCAGGTCGGCTATTTGTGGAGACTGCAAGGTAGCTGCTAGCGTCCGCAGGACCTTGTTACTCCTTTTATCATTTATTCTTTTTGACAGTATTATATCTTAGTTCATAGTTTTAGACGCTCGTAACTTGGTGACACCCCGATGTTTAGGGCTCGTTTCCGTATTTAATATTATTTATATTTAGAGTTGGTTTAGCTTATGAGGAATTTAAATGTTGAAAATATTTTTTTAAATTCTTATAATCGATTTAATAGTAATATTTTGGGAAATAGGCTTGCCTTGTAACACGATAGGCGCCATCACGACCAGGGTTAGATTTTGGGTCATGACAACAAGGCATGCCAAGTCAAATTAAAAGGCCAATGAAATTGCGCCACATGTGCAAGTGATATGTTCTGGCCAATCAAATACGACCTTATCACACTTTAATTTGATTGGTCGGAAAAAATTTATTCTTATCATAACTCTTCCCTCCTATAACTATAAATATGGGCCTTAATAACTAAAAAAAAGTCTGAAAGTTATAACAAGAAGACACACGAGGAAGCTCGTGGATAAAAGTCCACAATTCTCTGCAAACAACAAGTGTTCAAGCATTCAAGCACTTCAACACAAATTTCAAGTATTCAAGATCAAGAACGCAGCCAAATCAAATACAAGATGTTCAAGATCAAGGCTACATGTTTGTGATAAAATTTGTGGCAATAATCAAAGCATTCGCGACGGATAAATTAAATTCAAATTCAAGATCAAGCTCAAACGCCCTTGATTAAATGATCAGATCAATAAATGCGCCAACCTTGAACGGGTTAAGTGGGTCATTTGAGTTTTAGCCAAATTTGACCGTCCTAGAAATAGGTATGTTGATTTAAAGTAGGATAGAGAAAGAGAGTTATGTTGATTTGAATAAATTAGATTTTTTCAGAGACTTGTGGTTCTAACACTGTCGCCCTCCTCTAGGATCATGTTGTTTTGTTTTCTCTCAGGTTTGTCATGTGTTACTAAATTTTGTTATTACAATGAGAATATACATTCCTATTGTAATTATAAAGAGCAACTCGGTGTATTAAATTCTTAATAGTGTGATATCTGAGAAGGACCAAATCATTTTGAGTTTATTAAACAATTTTACTTTATGTTTTTGCAAATGACTAATTTTACAATTCGATACTATGACTTCCTGGATACATGATAATAATATACTACAATATTAATTACGTCAAAACTCCTTAAAATGAATGCATGGTAAATATACGCAAAACACATAGGGGTCGTTTGGTAGCCGATTAGAGAGGAGTTATCCATGTATTAAAACTAGGATAACTTTATACATTGTTTGGTTAAAAGAAGGGGAAAAAATAATCTCCACATAGAAACTAGCATAAGTTATACAATGTTTGTTTTTTTTTCCCTCTTTTCCACATAAAATAAAGCATTGCTAATACAATGTTTGGTTCATGTTTTTCTTTTCCGCATAATTAATACATGTATAAGTTATGAGGGAATCTATGTATTATTTATGCAAGGTAAAAGGTGGAATAACTTATACATGTATTAGTAATACTTGTATTAAAATACAAAATGACAAGAATGCCCTTTATTCAAACTTGTAATTTTTTGGTTTAAAAAATATATTTAAACTATACTAACAATTTTAATAAAATAAAGTAAGCTAATAATAAATAACACTCACATTACATTTATATTACTAATCCTTACATAACTAATCCCGCATAACTAATCCTCGCATAACTAATCCATGCATAACTAGTTCCAACATAACTCAATCTTGCATAACTTATCCCTACATAAATAATACATACATAACTAATCCCTGCATTACTTATTTCTGCATAACTAATGCATACATAACTAATACCTGCATAATTAATACATGTATAATTAATACCTGCATAACTCTAACCGGCAACCAAACGCCCCCATAAGGTATTGTGGAGTTTCTTCAATATGAAGTTTTCGCCTATAGTAACATATGGAGTTTCTTCTCCCGTTCTATCGTACAATTGATGGATTCTCTTTTACTTGTCTAGATTGGACTTTTCACCCCCTTAAGAATTAATAAATAAAATACGTATTTATCATAATACCCATAATAATGGCAACATTTCAAAAGTCTTGAGAAATGATTTAGGGAATAAATATTTAATAATAAAGATAAAATAGATTTTTTATTTAATTTTTTAAAATGGACAAGTAGAAGTGAAAAGTTGGAGTATTAAACTACTAGGCTAAAACAAGTAGAGTCTATTAAATTAAATTGAGTTAGACATTACGCGGAGGGCGTAATTGAAATGAACTTATTCTTCCTCCAATTTTTTTTAAATTTTTGCAAGTTTTGGACACTAAAAAACTAGAGAGGATTACGGTCACAGACTCACAGACATATTTTACCCAACTAATTAATGACTATCCTAAGTGGTAAAGAAAAATTAATGATTGTCCTAATCGAATTAGTCCCTTAACGATTTCATCTAATGCATTTTCGCGCGTGAGGAAACGTGAGGAAATATACAAAGGAGAAAAGAAAATAATAAAAAGTGTAAAGCCTTTTATTTTCCCTCCCGGTTCGAAATTCAAAATCCAAAATCCAAAATCCAAAAAAGCCATATACAGTGACTCCTCACCCTACCAATAATAATTTTGCCTTCTCTTTAAATCTCATCAGTCTCTGAATTCCACCGCACGCAATTTGAAATAGAAAGCTTAGCTAGGGTTTTCACTTTCATGGCATTTTCAATCAATCAATCAATCAATTGAGCGGTAATCGGAGGATGAAATAGCTTGAGAAATATGTTATGGTCAAGGTTACCTTCCGAAGAAGAACGTGATTATCCGAAAAATCGTGACATTGTCGGAGTGTTTAGGGCACTGGTTGTCGCCGCCATGGGATGTCTATTCGGTTGTTTTCGTATCAAGGATGGTTCTCTTCCTCCAGCTCCTTGCTCCGATCCTAAATCTCATCTTGTCTCCCAGTCTATTTCTACTAAGGTCGTCTTGAACTTCTTATTTATTTACATTTATTTGTTAATGTATTTTTTATGTTTAGTTTCTGGTGAATTTATTATGAAAGTGACGAACAAATGACCAAATAAGCTAAGCATAAATTATGATAGTAATAAACTTTCGATTCACTTTGAGTCCTGGTATATTCAGCTGATCTGCAATGACAATTATGAAGTTCTGTTTGATAGCTGATGAGATTATAGTGAAAAACAAAGAGAATTAAAAATCTATTTACTGCACATTTTGTGTCTCTCTCTGTCGTTTGATTACTGAGTAGCTATAAGGATGAATTTTGCGGTCTAGAGTTACTTTACATGATTATATATTTCTGATGATACATTCTAGAGCTATGTATGTTGGTTGGTCTGCTAAATATAGAAGAAATCCAAAATTTCTGTTAATTTTTGTTTATTTGATTTTTGTTACTTGATCAGGAACCTGTCGTGTCTCGCAACAGGAGTCCATTATCTTCACTTTTTATTTCTGAAGGTAGCTTATTGTTTAATTTTTATGTTTTAGAAATCAATTTTCCTTTGCTTCAGTCAATTAATTAAAGTTGTTAATATTTTGAGCTCATGGATTTTTGCACTGATGATATCAGAAAAAGGCGAGGATGATGATTTGCACCAAACTGAAATGGATAACCAAGACAGGGGAACACCGAAATCTGAGTTGGATGCGAAAGAGCTCAGGGATCAGGTTCATTTTCCTGAAGTTCCATGTTTAAAATATTAAATATGACATTGTGATTTATCAAAATTTATGTTGCAACAATTAGATATGTATGAAGGAATTGATAAAAGCAGAAGAATAAATGAGAGGAGAAAGTTTCCCTCCCTGTTCGCCTCTTAGATGAAGAGGAAAGGTACTTGAAATCAATTAAAAGAAAACTTAAGCCCACATATGTAGATATTCGTCTCTAATTTCACTATTTCATATAGTATCTTAGTTTCCATGTTAGTGACCTTAGATGTTCTGTGTTTCTTTGAGAAAATTAAGAAATTTTTATTTCATTTATAAAGCACTAAGTGCTGAAATGTACAAAGTTTATACAGTACAAGAAGGCATCCTTTCATACTTGAAAGGGGCTAACAAAGTCAACCTTTTCAATTATACCTACTATACAAAAGATGAATTACTTAGGAGTTCCCTCATCTGCCTATAATTTGTATTCTTCAAATGGTAGAGATTTTCATTTACTTAGTACCTGACATTTCCCTCTTGTTGAACTTGCACAAAAGGATGTGTAAACAAGTCAGAATGTGAAATCAGTAACATCTCTACTTTTAGGAAGTTTGAATAGATTTCGGGGTCCAGACTCCATTTATGAGAATACATTGGGTTCGTTGTTGTTGTTGTTGTTGTTGAATAGATTTCGGGGTCATTGTTATGTGAAGTTTCTTGGAGATATATTTTACTAAAACTTAATTTGCACACAACTTTTTTGTTGTTGTTGTAATTTGCACGCATTAAGTAGAACATCAAAATTTCCATAGAGTAGATTGCTGAGATCTTCCTATAAGACGAAGATATTTTTTAATTTTGTAGGGTAGCGCCTGCCCCATTTGCAGAAGAAAAAGCTTAATGTAACTGACATAGGTAATCAAACAACAATCGAGAGTTGATGGCCTAATTCCACCTAGTGTCGAATTAAACTAGCGATTGTGTTTCTATTGAGAGCTTATCATCCTGCTAGCTGTTATTAGCTGTTTCTATTGATTGTGGTGGTTTGGTCATAACGATTTGTCAATCTTTAACAACCTTGAATAGTTCTAGCAAATCTGTTGATCATTATGACCTTTGCATGTTTTTGTCACCTTATTTTGCTGTTTGGTTTTGTATAACTTCAACTTGGAGAATTCCTATAAAAGTTTTAGTGAAATGCATTGAAGGTTTGTGAATTTCCTGCTGACAGAGAATAAGATCCAACATTATATATGATGTGATTAATCATTTAGTGCCTGAGTAATGTAGCATTCTTGTACTTCTTTGATTTACTAATTGTTGCGATTAACAGAAGACCTTCCCTTCCTTTTAGTTTTGGACACTGAAACTTTCTGCAACTTTCATCTGATAGTAACCATCCAGTCCAGGCTAACTTAGATTTGGGGTTTCCACCTCCTACTTTTAGATTATTTCTGCATTAAATAATTTGTGTGAGTTATTATGCAGGCCAAGTTTCTTAAAGCTTGTGGAACCTTACCTGAGACTCCTGCTGAAATTCGAAAAGGCTTGGTGAAACGCAAAGATCTATCAACTCCAATCGGAGATGTTGAACCTTTAAAATTCAAGTCTTGGCTCTCTGATATGGCTGTTCAAGAGCTCAACCTGAATTTGCCACCTGAGGACCCTATTACACCTAGTAAAAGCAATGGACTGGAAAAACATTATGGTTCCTTGGCACGTTCACCTAGCAGGTAGAACTTTGACCTCAAAAAGATGCTGGTCAATCCCTACAGTTATGGTTGATCTTGTTAAAGAAGTTCTTAGGGTAACAATCCATTTTAAATGTTCCCTTGCTATTTCACTGGGATGTAATGATGTATGCATATTTAGCAGGTCTTGACTAGCTATTTTTTTTAATGAAGGTCTGTCTAGCTGTTTTGAATCTCATGTTGTCTTCTGTCTCTGTAGCTGCATGATGGATGGACACAATAGTCAAAGTTTGTCGAAAAGCTCTATTCATGGTAGTGGGTCTTCTAACACTCCGGCATCCATTGAGGTTAATGCTAATCAGACTCATAAAGACACAGCTTCAGAAGTTACACCAACATTTGCTCCCAGTGCCCAGTACATGAACAAATCTGTTCGTTTTGACTGTGAGTCCGATCTATCTGCAGTATCATGCAAAAGTTCTTCATCGACACTTGATAGTCAAAACGCAAAGCAGCCTGGCAATTCCTATGCATTGAAGAGTTCTCCCTATCCAACCCCCCTAAAACTAAGTGATGAAATGCAAACACCTGGAACTGTTTTTCCGGCATATTTAGACAACATTGCAAATGGAAAAACTGCAAGGATCAGGTCTCAGTTTGTTTATCCAGTGTTAAACCCTGTTTATAGCGCATCACAGTTGAAGGAATTGTCAGATGAAGATTCCTACTCCATTCTAGATTCTAGTTCCATATTATTGTCTAGTAACATGACAGAATCTGGTGAATGGCGAAATGAAGCAAGCTTTTCGTCAGAACAAGGAATGTCTGGATTAAAAGAAGCTTCAGCTGATAAAGATTCAAAGGTAGAAGCAAGCTTGTCTTCGTGGCTGAAACCATCTTCAATCAATCAAGATGAGGGTAAGCAGCATAATGGTTCAGTTTATGGTGACAATGTTCATTATGGCAGAACTCCTGGAGATAGGCCTATTCTTGGGTTGGTTGCTGCTCACTGGAAAGATGATGAAAATTCTCATATATCTCCGAAAAAATGGTGGGATGGAAACGGGATTCCTAATTCAACAAACAAGTATAAGGAGGTTTGTCCTGCTTAGTTTTTTAGCCTTCGCTTTTACTCTCTCTTTTCTCCTTATTTTCCGTCCACATCCCAACTGTCAGCTACATAAATCAGTAACGTAAAGCTGATTTTGCAGGATCAGAAAGTAAGTTGGCATGCAACGCCATTTGAAGAGAGACTGGAGAAGGCTTTATCACAAGAAACTTCCATTTCACAAAGGTATTCTATCCTTATTTTATATCTCTTGGTATAAGTTCTTTTGTTGGTTTGATTCATATTTCTCTGTAACTGCTCTTTCATTTATCTTTATTGTATCACAGTAATTTTCGACTTATTTAATCGACTTAGAATAAACTATCTAGGCAGACAGATGTAGACTGACCAAGTAAATAGGTAGAATTAAAGGAAGTAGCCGGTTGTGATTGAAATTTTGATCAGAGTTCAGAATTTTTCAGAATCAATGAGCTGGTTCCCTGACATTTTAACAACATACGTAGTGTAATCCTACAAGTGAGGTCTAGGGGTGTAGAGGTCTAGGGAGGGTAGTATGCATGCTGACCTTACCCCTATGTTGTGCAAGGTAGAAAGTCGGCTAAAGGGTATCAAATATATTTCTGATGTATTTTTCTGATTTGCAGGAAGCAATTCAGTGGGACAACACCAATTACCTTTAATGAAACTGAGGAATCAGATACTGCTCACTCGCAAGTGCACTAATTATCTCTGGTCAAACTCACTTTGCTTCCATCATTTAACCACATATTTGGGAATTGGATACCCAGACCTTTTTCCCATTTGGTTGAGATGCTGCTCGATCTCAGTTGTATGCCAGATGTTCAAAGTGTATGCTTTATTTCTAATGAAGGTTCGACACAAATCAAAGGATTTCCAAGTTTAAATGTCGTTCTTCATTGATGTGGATGTATGTTTTGTCATAAAGATTTTTAGTTTTGGTTATAAAAGCTCTTCTTAATTGGCTTTTAAAATAGAAAAAGAAAAACAGAAAACTCGCAGATGAGCTAAGTATTGGATATGTGCTCTGTATGTTTGAGCATCTGTTTAACAATGTAGAGTATGGGCAAATCTTTGCTGCTGGAGCCATGCCTCCTATTTGGTTTCGTAGATGAATATTAATGCGTTATCCGGGATGTATTTACATCTATACCCAGTTTTTTGATTACCTTTTAACTTATACTTGTTTTGTTTAAAAAATTGCATGTGTATCTATTTTTCAGGTAACTTCAGACATACGGGCCGGAAGTAGCAAAAATTTATGTCTCAAGTTTGAACTTCAGAATTTTTTGCTTGTAGTGCAGTCTTATAGCATATTTTGACTGAAGTTTTTGTTTTATAATTGCTGAACTTCAACATTCTAGGAGCTGAAGTATTTATTTTATATTTGCTAAATTTCAACATTCTTAGAGCTTGAGTTGTGTTCTGCCTTCCTTGAAGTTATATGACTTTAAAATATAACTTAAGCCAAATTATGCTGAAGTTTTAACTGATTTTTTTCATAATATTCTGAAGTTATTTTTCCTATATTTTATTTTTTTTGAAAAGATGGCATCTATGAAATCCAAATGACATGTTACATAAGATCTCCTTATTAATAAAGGTTGTTATGTCCGTTACAGAGAAAGAAATACGCAATTGATGAGGGAAGCGATACATGTTCGTTACATGTATCTCCCCTATTTCTACACATTATTTAGAGAAGCAAACTCAAGTGGTGCACCAGTTGCTCGTCCACTCTGGATGGAGTTCCCCTATTTCTGTTCTAATTCTTATACAACTTTCAAGAATCTAAATTCATTAAACTAATTATGATTTAACTTTACAGATCCAATCAATAATATTTATATAAAGTCCCATGTGTTTGAGAGAAAAGAAGAAGAGGAAAAGAAGATGAGGAAGAAAAGGACGCATATGTCACGAAGAAGAAAAGCATAAGTCTAAAGTTATCAAAATTAGGGTATATGATAAACAGTGGTAACCAAATAGTCTAAGAATTTGATTGAAAACATAAAAGTTTGCCCTTTGGCTAGTGTAGAATTAACCCAAAATTGTTTTTTTGCACTTAAGGTGCATTCTTCTTATTTTGAGATTTTATAATAAATCAATATTTTTTTACGTTACACTCTCTTCATTTTAATTTACATGAACCTATTTGATTAGGTATGAAATTAAAAAAAAAGGAGAATTTTTTAAATTTGTAATATAAAATGAAGCATATATATATAGAGAGATATTTTGTATAAAGGTAAATTATTTTTAAATATAAAAATAAATTATTTTTTTGACACAGATAATTCTCTTAGAAGGAGTAGTAAGAAAGAGCTAATCATACCAAAAGAAAACAAAGGTTAAAAAAAGAAAAGGCCAGCAGGGGTAAAGGCGTCATTTTTAGAACAAACAAAGGGGAGCCCTAGTAGTCATCATATATAATATGGGTAACAATTCCCAATTCAGGTAAGAGGGGGGAAAGCCATCTGAAAGTGAATAGCACGAGAAGAGCTTGAAGCGGCAAAAATGGCCGAAAGGGAAATGTGTGGAAACGAAAACACTGATCCAAAATTAAAAATATGATGGGCTTACATAGTTTTCAATCTGAAAGTTTTCCCTTTTCTCTCATTTTGCTGCTCGCTCCTCTTGAACCTCTCTATCTCTCTCTCTCTCTATCTATCTGTATATACTCTCTCTCTCTCTATCTATCTATGCTATTCAGACCTTCAATGGCTTCCTCTCCCGACCTTATGATGATTCTACAATCTGAAGGTTCAAAAATTAATTTTTAATATTTTTCTCCCTTTATAATTCATCTTTGTTTGGTGTTCTGTTTTTTTAACTTTAATTTTGTTTTCCTATTTTTCTTATTTTTTGTGGATTTCTCACCACATGGGTTGTTCTTCGGCTTCTTTGGTATTTGGTATTGTTTTTTTTTTTTCTTAGTTAAAAAATTCAGAGATGGAACATCCAATATTGTTGGATAAGCTTTTCTCTTTATGAACTTTTGCACTACTATGTTTCTTGAACATGTTATTAGTATTTATTTTTCTTTTTTAAATATGTTTCTGAATGTTTTGCTAAAACGAATGGGCAATAAAAATATCTCCTGAATACAGATTGCTATTTGATTTTCTTATAGAGATAATCGACATAATTAAGCTATTAAGTAAGTGAAGTGACTATAAAAATTGCTGGTGGTATTGAGAGACCACTTAAATTGGTGAGGTAATTAAATATAAGAAACACATCACTTGCTAAAGATTCATTCCTGACATTTGCCACTTGAATCCATAGACCATAAATGCATTGTTAATCAAAATATATTATTTTACATAAATCCTGAGATGGAACATCCAATATTATATTAATGTCCAAAGTCCCAATATTTTTCAGCTATATGAGCTTTCTCCACCCTCACTACGTTCAGACTTGCTTTTCTTAAATATTTTCTTTAATCTACTACTTATTTTACTTTTATATATTGTTTATATTGCCAAATTATTGTTAGTTTAATGCATGTGACTCTAGAATTATGGATGTGTGCAGGTTTGATGAGCTTTTTTTAAAAATAAAGAGTTTCCAATAATAATTTTTTGCTTCTGAAAAATATCCAACCCAAATTTTCCTACTCTTAGCTAGCGTTTGGAGATGATAATGTGTTTGGATATTGATAAGTAGAGATTTTAGCCTATTATTTGCTTTCTTTTACTCAGGTTTTGGGCAGAAAATGCGTAAAAATATTCGTGGAAACTAACTTAATGTGCTTGCTTGCAGTATTTGTTCAAAATGAGCTAAAGAAGCCATAGTCAACTCATAAATAAGTCAAACTTGAACAAAGCCAAGACTGGGATAGAATGCGGACCGCGACATAAAAGTGCGGCCGCGTAAGTGTTAACGCTGAGGCGGCCATTAACTCGCGGACCGTGAGTTGGAGATTCAGAGAGGTGGTTTTTGGACACAGACATAGACGTGGACAACGGCAAAAAATGGTAGTTGCGAAATTACTGGCGCGAATGTGATTGGAATTTCGCGCACCGCGTTTTCTCAGGTTCAGAGACCTTGCAAGTTGTGCAAAAATGAAGAGGGCGGTCCGCCATAAAAAATACGCGACCGCGAAAATCGCTCACGCGGTGGAAAGTAGGTTCATCCCAGTCTCAGATGTGAAGAAACGCGGACCGCGCTCAATATTAACACGGCCGCGAAAGCAAGAGTACGGCCACGATCAAAATTACGTGGCCGCGAAACCTCCGCAGGGGTATTATTGTTCGAAAATTTCAGCTTAGTATAAATAAACCTTTTTGTCAATTTTATGTTAAGTTTTAGTTTTGGTGAGCACGTAAAACGATTGGTTTTCCTTTTTTGGGCAATTTTGTACGAGGTTTACCTTCAAAATTTAGATTTTCATCTTTTAGTTTAATATTATGGATTATATTTCATCTTTGTCTTTGATTTCTGTTGTTATTATGAGTAGCTAAACCCACAGCTAGGGTTGTGACCCAACCCTAGTGTGAGTATTTGATGGGTCTTGAATTTTAGGGCTTAATTGTTTATTAGTTAGTGATATTTAGCCTAATTCATACTAGAATTATAGAATTAGTGGTTGTAAATACTGATTCATGCCTTTATGACTTAGGCTCTTCTTGAGAAAGAGGGATTAAGTCTAGGAAAATGTGATGACCCAAGGGGTCATTTTATAAAATTAGACTCTGTTCCATGCTTAATAGCTATAAAAAGACTAAAATTAAATACATCAATTTGCGTGCGCAGTCCGGGCATGAAATCAGAAAGCTTTTATGTGAAAATATAAGAAATAGTGATTTTTAGAATTTAAATTTGATAAAAGTTGACTTTGGTCAACATTTTGAGTAAACGGACCCGGATCTGTGTTCTGACGATTCTGGGAGGTCCACAGTAAAATATGGGACTCGGGCGTATGCCCGGAAACGAATTCCGAGGTTCCAAGCCTTAGAAATCAATTTTTGAAAGAAATTATTTTGCTGAAATGTTTGTGAATTAAAGAAAAGAAATAATGCTAAAAATCATTGGTATCAGACCCGTATTTTGGTTCCGGAGCCCGGTACAGCTTTGTTATGATATTAGAGGTTAACTGTGAAATTTGGTGAAAAACGAAGTTCGTTTGACGTGATTCGGATATCCGGTTGAGAAACTATGAACCTTAAGAGTTTTTGATGAGAATGATAAGTTTTGAGGTTTAATTCATAGATTTACATGATTTTATCGCACGAGCGAGTCCGTATGATGTTTTTAGACTTGAGTGCATGTTTTGTTTAGAGCCCCGAGGGCTCGGTTGAATTTCGGATAGGCCACAAGATGATTTTTTTGCACTTAAATAACTGTTGGTTTTTCAATATATGGTGTCCAGGTTTCTGTACTATGCGATCGCATAAATACAACCACGATTGCATGGTGTAGTCTTCAGGAGCCCAAAACTTGCACTGTGCGACCGCAGGAGCAGGTGTGCGATCGCACTGCACTGCACCACCTGGACTGTGATGTGCGATTGCACAGTAAACACAACGATCGCATAGCTTTAAAAATTAGTCATGGGGGAGGGGAGGTCATACCTTGTGCAATTGCACTCTTTCTCCCGCGATCGCACATCCCAATTTTTCTTTACCCTGTGCGATTGCACATCTTTATCCGCGATCGCACAGTTGCCAGCCCAGCTAATATAAATATCTGTTAACGAACGGGCAGAACACTTTCTTCTCCAAATTTTCGAAGTTTCAGCCCTAAAAACGATTTTTCTTCAACAATCTTCATCCCCAATTCATAGGTAATCAATTTCAAACCTTTTTCTTTCAATTCCTTACTATTTTCTATCACTTTTAAAGCAAAAACAAAAGATTTTTATATTAAAAATCTAGGTTTTGGGTAGAATTAGGGAGTTTTATAATAAATAAATTTTTATATCAAATTAAGGTCGGATTTCAAAACTAATAGCATATTTGGGTTCGTGGGTGAACGCAATTTGGTCCGAACCCCGAGTTTAGACCAAGCGGTCCCAGGGTAAGGTTTTGACTTTTTTTGAGAAAACTTAGAAAACATTATATTTTTCAATAAAGTTAGTTCCTTTAGCATTAGTTAATGATATTAAGTTAATTTGGATTAGATTCGAGCAATTTAGAGGTGAATTCAAAGGGAAAAGCAATAATTGAGCAGTGAGTGGCCTCCAGAATTGAGGTGAGTGACCTCCAGAATTGAGGTAAGTGTTTGGTCTAACTTTGTCTTGAAGGAATAGATGTAACGACCATGTCGGTCGTTACGTGGAACATGTATTATTTTCATTGTTTCTGCCTTGTTGTAGCTTAGTTAGACTGTTCATGATGTGTTAGAGTTGGTTAGTCTGGGTTCGGAGTGGTTATAGGAGGAATTGAGACACTTAGTCTCTAAAAGTAACCCTAGAGTTGGAAAAGTCAACCGGGAGTTGACTTATTGGGAAATGACCTCGGAATGTGGATTTTATGGCTCGAATAACTTCATTAGGTGATTTGGTACTTAGGAGTGTGTTCAGAATAATTTTGTGATGCCTGGTGTAGAATTAGGCTTGGATTGGCGAAAGTTAGTTTTTGGCGATTTCCGGTCGGTAGTGGAAAATAGGATATCGGGGTCGGAATGGAACTCCGACAGTTGGAACCGGTTCGTAATGTCATTTTGGATATGTCTGCAAAATTTCAGGTCAATCGGAGTTGTTTTGGGTAGTTTCGACATCGTTGGTGGAATTTAGAAAATTCAAAGTTCATAAGCTTGAATTCGATGTGTTTTTGGAGTTTTGATGCTGTGGTTAATGTTTTGAAGGCTCGACTAAGTTTGAATGATCATATATGATGTGTTGGTATGTTTAGTTGGGGTCCCGAGGGGCTCGGGATGGTTTCAGATGGTTAACGGGGAGTTGGAATGGTTTTTGCTATTGCTGATGTTGTTGTTATTGGTGTTTTCGCACCTGCGGAAGGGGAGCCGCAAGTGCGGTTCCGCGTGAGCGGACATGGCACCGCAGGTGCGGAAGTTTGGGCTGAGTAAGGAGTTTTCGCAGGTGCGAGGTAATTGCCGCATCTGCGAGGCCGCAAGTGCGGGAGGTCGACCGCAGGTGCGGAAGTTGAGGTCGTTTGGATTTTCTGCAGGTGCGCACCTGGGATCCGTAGGTGCGGTTCCGCAGGTGCGAGTAAGTGGTCGCAGGTGCGGAACCACTGGGCAGAAAGTATAAAAGCGTGCCTTCGCGAATTTTAGCCATCTTTCTCAATATTTCATCCAGGTTTGAAGCTTTTGAAGGGTTTTTGAAGAGGGGATTTGATAGTTCTTCATTGAGGTAAGGTTTTTGGACTCTAAACTCGTTATATGTGATTAAATGTCGTATTTATGGTGGAAAATTAGGGAAAAATCAGTGCAAATTAGGTAATTAGTGCTTGGGATTAAGAGGCTTTAAAATGGGGATTTGAGGGGTCATTTGGAATCCGAATTCAGTGTTCTTGGTATGTATAGACTCCTGGGAGGACGACATTTCTTGTGGTGTAAATTTTATCGAGTTTCGAGACGTGGGCCCGGGGAACGGGTTTTACCAAAATTTGGAGTTTTGATAAATTTCGATTGGGATTAGTTCCTTAGCATATTATAATGGTATACTTCTGATTGTTGGTAGATTTGGAGCACTCGGAGGCCGAATTTAGAGGCAAGGGCATTGTGGAGTAGTATATTAGCTGGTTTTGAGGTAAGTAACGCTTTCAAACTTGTAACTGAGGGTTCGAAACCCCAAACTATTTGATATTTGATGTTAATTAAGGTGACGCACTTGTCAAGTGACGGGCATGCGGGCGTACATCGAATATTTGTAGCCTGGATCATCCCACGACACTGTCTAATAGTTATCGCAGGTTTATATTTGTACTGTGAAGGTGGCATTTACCTTGAACGCAATAAAAATCATGCTAAGTATAAATGTTAAGGCTTCACGGCGATATGTTCAGGCCAGAACGATCGATTATTGCTATCTCTATTTATGATTATTGTTTTCATGTACTCAGTCCTGTTATAGTATATGTTCCATGCCTCAGTCTCGTAAGTTGCTAGTTTATTTTATATTATCATTGGTTTGGGCTGATTTTCATATGTTAGAGCATTGTGAGTGGGACTGGAAGGTACTGACTGAGTGAGGCTTGAAGCCTGGTTTTGAGACAGTTATGAGGTCGGACTGCACACCGCAGCGACCCGGGAATCATGCCCTCGTTGGCTTGATATAGCGCTTGGGATTATAGGAGCCCCTCCGGAGTCTTTACACCCCCAGTGAGCGCACAAATATTGAGGGATGGATCTTCCCTGGACATGGATCTTGTCCGAGTATTATGTTCCGGAGATGGACCTTCTCCGTGGGGCTTATGTTCCGGAGATGGATCTTCTCCGTGGGGCTGGATCGACCTTTTTCTTCAGTACTAGGTGACTGTGTCACTTGTGTTAGGTAATATCTGGGATGGACTTTCCCTGGGCCGGAAGGCCGTATTCTAGTACTGAGTGGACTACCTTCTGAGAGTTGGTTTACTGAGTACACATAATTCTTGATTTTATATGAATTCATGCTGATATGCAGGGCTACGGGCATGAATTGATGCATCTTGTTTATTTTCTGATATATTACTGTTATGTCCAAGTTATATACTGTTATTAGAATTATCGGAGGGTTAGTCCGTCATTACCTCTCAGCCCGTAGTTTGGTTTCGTTACTACTGAGTTAGTGTATTCACGTTACCCCCTGCACCTTGTGTGCAGATCCAGGTACATCGGGATTCAGCTCTGGTCAGTGAGTAGCAACAGTTTTCATTAGAGTTGACGAGGTAGCAACTGGCGACTGTGATCTCGTCGTCTCTTCCTTTTCTACCTGTCGTATTTATTTCCAGATTATGTTAGTCATTTCTTTCCAGGTTGTATTATGTATTAGCAGTTCATGACTGTGTGGCACTGGATCCGGGTTTTTGTAGGATTATGGGTTCCTGATTCTCATAAATCTGTTTTCAAATTCAAACTTACTATTATTATTGATTTCAGACTTGTTAACAATGGTATTTATCTGATGAGTGGCTCTAGTTTAGTTTAGATAGGTGGCTGTCCTTGTCCCACAACAGGCGCTATCACGGCTCTGAAATTTGGGTCGTGACAAATTGGTATCAGAGCCCTAGGTTAAATAGGTCTCACCAGTCATGAGCAGGTTTAGTAGAGTCTTGCGGATCGGTACAGAGACGTCTGTACTTATCTTCGAGAGGCTACAAAACCCTTAGGAAAATCCCACATCTTTGAATTCTGTCTTGCGACTCTATTGAACTTTGAAACTAAACTTCTGGGTTTTTCATTCTCTCACAGATGGTGAGGACTCGTGCTACCGATAGTGGTGACCAGACACCAACAGGACCAGCCCGAGGTCGAGGCCGTGGCAGAGGGAGGGGTGCAGTCCACACAGCAGCCGGGGCAGCACCTGTGGACCCTCCCATTTCCCAGGATCAGGTCCCCGCAGCTGAGATTCCAGCGAGGCAGAATCAGGCACCAGCAGTGCTCATTGTTATTCCGGGTCTTCAGGAGACCCTAGCCCAGATTTTGATGGTATGCACCAGCTTGGCACAAGCCGTCGCTATGTCCACTACTGCTACTACTTCTCAGGCCGGGGGAGGCATCCAGATTCCAGCTGCTCGGACACCTGAGCAGGTCACCCAGGGACTTCAGACACCTGGGGCAGCCCCAGTGCAGCAGATTGCTCCAGTACAGGATTATGTGGTCCCAGCTTTAGCTGATGATGAGCAGCGTAGGTTGGAGAGGTTCAGCAGATTCCAGCCTCCGACTTTTAGTGGTACAGAGGGCGAGGATGCCCAGGCCTTCTTGGACAATTGTCAGAGGATACTACGTACAACACGGATATTAGAGGCTAGTGGGGTTCCATTCACTACATTCCAGTTTTCAGGAGCTGCACTTTCTTGGTGAGAGGCCTATGAGAGGCGTAAACCCGCTGATGCAGCGCCCCTTACATGGCATCAGTTCTCTATTCTTTTTCTGGAGAAGTATATACCACAGTCTCGTAGAGAGGAGCTGCGCAGAGAGTTTGAGCAGTTGCGTCAGGGAGACATGATCATGACACAGTATGAGATGAGGTTCTCTGATTTAGCCCGTCATGCCATCTGGCTAGTTCCCACAGAGGATTCAGAGATTTGTTGATGGTCTCACTTATCAGCTACGTATTTTTCTGACCAGGGAGAGGGTATCCAGTGCTTCTTTTGAGGAGGTAGTTGACATAGCCAGGGAAATTGACTCAGTGCGCCGCTAGGAGCATGGTGAGAGAGAGGCCAAGAGGCCTCGAGGTTCTGGTAGTTATAGTGGTGTTCACTCAGGAGGTCCGTCTCAGCACAACAGAGGCAGACCATTCAGGCCTCCTCAGCTAGCTCGTCCAGTTTACAGTGGTGCTTCATCAGGACACGGTCCCCGTAGCTCTCATCCGGGCCGTTTCTCATTTATTGCACTTCCAGCCCAGAGCTCATCCCGGCCACCATCAGTTCAGGGTTCCTCAGCACATGGTTCTTCTAGCGGCTACTCTGGTTCCAGGGGTTCCCTTCAGTCCCCATCGTCATTTTCTGAGAAGGGTTGCTTCGAGTGTGGGGATCGGGGTCACATCAAGAGGTATTGTCCCCGCCTTTCTAGTAGTTCATTTCAGCACAGGAGCCAGCCTCCAGCTTCAGCACCGGTTTCTACACCACCCGCTCAGGCAGCCAGGGGTGGAGGTCAGTCAATCAGAGGCCGCTCCAGAGGGGGAGGTCGGTCAGGTGGAGGGCAGGCCCATTTCTATGCACTTCCGGGCAGACCAGATGCCATAGCTTCAGATGGAGTGATTACAGGTATTTTCTCAGTCTGTCACCGGGATGCTGCGGTATTATTTGACCCTGGTTCTACGTATTCATATGTTTCTTCATACTTTGCACATTTCTTGGATACACCCCGTGATTCTTTGTTTTCAGCTGTTCATGTGTCGACTCCGGTGGGGGATACTGTTGTGGTAGACCGGGTGTACCGGTCTTGTATTATATCTTTTGGGGGTTAGGAGACCCGGGCAGATCTATTATTTCTTAGCATGGTTGACTTTGATTTGATTTTGGGCATGGATTGGCTATCTCCATGCCATGCGGTTCTTGACTGTCACGCCAAGACCGTGACCTTAGCTATGCCCAGATTGCCGAGGATTGAGTGGAGAGGTTCGGTGGAGTATGTGCCTAGCAAGTTGATTTCCTTTCTGAAGGATCAACGTATGATTGGGAAGGGGTGTGAGTCTTATCTGTCCTTTGTGAGGGATGTTAGTAGTGAGACTCCTTCAATTGATTTTGTTCCTGTGGTCCGTGAGTTCCCGGACGTTTTCCCAGCAGACCTGCTAGGCATGCCACCTGACAGGGACATTGATTTTGGTATTGACTTATTGCCAGATACCCAGCCTATCTCTATTCCCCCTTACTGCATTGCCCAACAGAGTTGAAGGAATTGAAGAAACAACTTCAGGAACTCCTAGATAAGGGGTTCATTCGGCCTAGTGTGTCGCCTTGGGGTGCACCGGTGTTGTTCGTGAAGAAGAAGGAGGGTTCCATGCGTATGTGCATTGACTATAGGCAGCTGAACAAGGTTACGGTGAAGAACCGATATCCTTTGCCTCGTATTGATGACTTGCTTGATTAGCTTCAGGGAGCTAGGCTTTTCTCCAAGATCGACTTGAGGTCTGGGTACCATTAGCTGAAGATTCGGGATTCTGATATTCCGAAGACTGCTTTCAGGACCAGATATGGCCACTATGAGTTTGTGGTTAAGTCTTTTGGGCTGACCAATGCCCTAGCCGCGTTCATGCATTTGATAAACAACGTGTTTCAGCCTTACCTTGATTTATTTGTTATTGTGTTCATTGATGACATCCTGGTGTACTATCGTAGCCAGGAGGAGCACGCCCAACATTTGAGGGTTGTGTTGCAGAGATTGAGGGAGGAGAAGCTTTATGCAAAGTTCTCCAATTGTGAGTTTTGGCTTGGTTCGGTAGCTTTCTTGGGTCACGTGGTGTCTAGTGAGGGTATTCAGGTTGACTCGAAGAAGATAGAGGCGGTGCAGAGTTGGCCCAGACCGTCCTCAACTACGGATATTAGGAGTTTCCTGGGTTTGGCGGGTTATTACCGTCGCTTTGTGAAGGGATTTTCTTCTATTGCTTCACCTTTGACCATATTGACCCAGAAGGTTGCTCCATTCAGATGGTCCGATGAGTGCAAGGATATCTTATAGAAGCTCAAGTCAGCATTGACTACAACTCCGGTTTTGGTGTTGCCTACTGATTCGGGTTCTTACACAGTCTATTGTGATGCTTCTAGAGTTGGTTTGGGAGCGGTGTTGATGCAGGACGGTAGGGTGATTGCCTATGCGTCGAGACAATTGAAGGTGCACGAGAAGAATTACCAGTGCACGATCTTGAGTTAGCTGCCATTGTTCATGCCTTAAAGATTTGGCGGCAACACTTGTGTGGGGTACAGTGTGAGATTTTCACTGATCATCGTAGCTTGCAGTATCTGCTAAGGCAGAAGGAATTGAATTTGCGTCAGAGGATATGGTTAGAGCTTCTTAAGGACTATGACTTAACTATTTTGTATCACCCGGGGAAGGCCAATGTAGTGGCCGATGCCTTGAGTCGCAGAGCCGAGAGTTTGGGGAGTCTAGCTTACCTTTCAGCAGCAGAGCGATCGTTAGCACTTGATGTTAAGGCTTTAGCGGGACAGTTGGTGAGATTGGATTTGTCAGACCCTCTGCGGGTGGTAGCTATCATGGCTTCCTGTTCTTCTTTATTTGATCAGATTAAGGCACGACAGTATTATGACCGCCACTTATTAGTTCTTCAGGATAGAGTTCGTCGGGGTGATTCCCCGATGTGACTATTGGTGATGACAGAGTTACGAGGATGCAGGGACGTATTTGCGTGCCCAATATAGATGGTATTCGAGAGTTGATATTAGTAGAGGCTCACAGTTCGCGGTATTCTATTCATCCGAGTGTCGCAAAGATGTACTAGGATCTGAGACAGCACGTGGAGGTGGATGAAGAGAGATATTTTTGAGTATGTAGCACGGTGTCTCAACTGCCAGCAGGTCAAGTATGAGCACCAGAGACCAGGTGGATTGCTTCAGAGGTTAGATATTCCGGAGTGGAAGTGGGAGCGGATTACCATGGACTTTGTAGTTGGGCTTCCACGAACTTCGAAGGGTTTTGATGCTATTTGGGTCATTGTAGATAGATTGACCAAGTCCACGCACTTCATTCCTATCAGCACTTCTTATACTTCAGAGCGGTTAGCTGGTATTTACATTAAGGAGATTGTTCGATTGCATGGAGTTCCGGTTTCTATTATTTCTGACAGAGGTACCCAATTCACATCTCAGTTTTGGAGGGCCTTGCATAGAGGCATGGGTACTGATGTAGATTTGAGCACTACATTTCACCCGCAGACCGACGGGCAGTCGGAACGGACTATTCATATTTTGGAGGACATGTTACAGGCTTGTGTGATTGATTTTGGTGGTTCATGGGATCAGTTCCTGCCACTAGCGGAGTTTGCATATAATAATAGCTACCCGTCCAGTATTCAGATGGCCCTGTATGAGGCTTTATATGGTAGGAGGTGTAGATCTCCGGTTGGTTGGTTCGAGCCTGGTGAGGCTAAGTTATTGGGCACAGATTTGATTCAGGATGTGTTGGAGAAGGTGAAGTTTTTTCAGGAGCGACTTCGCATGGCGCAGTCTAGACAGAAGAGTTATGAGGACCGGAAGGTTCGGTATATGTCTTTTATGGAATGTGATAAGGTACTGCTGAAGGTATCACCCATGAAGAGTGTTATGAGGTTCAGAAAGAGAGGAAAGCTAAGTCCGCGGTTTATTGGTCCTTTTGAGGTGCTTAAGAAGGTTGGAGAAGTGGCTTATAGACTTGCCTTGCCACCTAGTCTATCGAGTGTTCATCCGGTATTTCATGTGTCGATGCTCAGAAAATATGTTGGTGACCCGTCTCATGTGTTAGACTTCATCACAGTTCTGCTCGAGGATGATAAGTCTTATGAGGTGGAGCCAGTGGCTATTTTGGCTCGCGAGGTCAGAAAGTTTAGGTCAAAGGATGTAGCTTCACTGAAGGTGCAGTGGAGAACTCAACCAATGGAGGAAGCTAATTGGGAGACCAAGGGGAAGATGCGTAGCATATATCCTCACTTGTTTGAGACTCCAAGTATGTTTCTAGACCCGTTCGAGGACGAATATTTGTTTAAGAGGGGGAGAATGTAACGACCCGGTCGGTCGTTACGTGGAACATGCATTATTTTCATTGTTTCTGCCTTGTTGTAGCTTAGTTAGACTGTTCATGATGTGCTAGAGTTGGTTAGTCCGGGTTCTGAGTGGTTATAGGAGGAATTGAGACACTTAGTCTCTAAAAGTAGCCCTAGAGTTGGAAAAGTCAACCGGGAGTTGATTTATTGGGAAACGACCTCGGAATGCAGATTTTATGGCTCAGATAGCTTCGTTAGGTGATTTGGGACTTAGGAGTGTGTTCAGAATAATTTTGTGATGCCCGGTGTTGAATTAGGCTTGAATTGGCGAAAGTTAGTTTTTGGCGATTTCAGGTCGGTAGTGTAAAATAGGATATAGGGGTTGGAATGGAATTTCGGCAGTTGGAACAGGTTCATAATGTCATTTTGGATATGTCTGCAAAATTTCAGGTCAATCAGAGTTGTTTTGGGTAGTTTCGACATCGTTGGTGGAATTTAGAAAATTCAAAGTTCATAGGCTTGAATTCGATGTGCTTTTGGAGTTTTGATGTTGTGGTTAATGTTTCGAAGGCTCGAGTAAGTTTGAATGATCATATATGATGCGTTGGTATGTTTGGTTGGGGTCCCGAGGGGATCGGGATGGTTTCAGGTGGTTAACGGGGAGTTGGAATGGTTTTTGCTATTGCTGATGTTGTTGTTACTGGTGTTTTCGCACCTGCGGAAGGGGAGCCGCATGTGCGGTTTTGCAGGAGCGGACATGGAACCACAGGTGCGGAATTTTGGGCTTAGTAAGGAGTTTCCGCAGGTGCGAGGTAATTTTTGCATCTGCGAGGCCGAAGGTGCGGAAGTTGAGGTCCTTGGGACTTTCCGCAGGTGCGCACCTGGGATTCGCAGGTGCGAGTAAGTGGTCGCAGGTGCGGAACCACGGGCAAAAAGTATAAAAGCATGCCTTCATGAATTTTAGCCATCTTTCTCAAAATTTCATCCGGGTTTGAAGCTTTTGAAGGGTTTTTGAAGAGGGGATTCGATAGTTCTTTATTGAGGTAGGGTTTTTGGACTCTAAACTCCTTATATGTGATTAAAGGTCGGATATTTGGTGGAAAATTAGGGAAAAATCAGTGCAAGGGTAATTAGGGCTTAGGATTAAGAGGCTTTAAAATGGGGATTTGAGGGGTCATTTGGACTCCGAATTCCGTGTTCTTGGTATGTATAGACTCCTGGGAGGACGAGGTTTCTTGTGGTGTAAATTTTATCGAGTTCCAAGACGTAGGCCCGGGGACGGGTTTGACCAAATTATGTATATTTGATAAATTTTGATTGGGATTATTTCCATAGCATATAATAATGATATACTTCTGATTGTTGCTAGATTTGGAGCACTCGGAGGCCGAATTTAGAGGCAAGGGCACTGCAGAGTAGTATATTTGCCGGTTTTGAGGTAAGTAACACTTCCAAACTTGGAACTGAGGGTTCGAAACCCCAAACTATTTGATATTTGATGTTAATTAAGGTGACGCACTTGCCAAGTGACGGGCATGTGGGCATACACCGAATATTTGTAGCCTGACTCATCCCATGGCACTGTGTAATGGTTATCGCAGGTTGATATTTGTACTGTGAAAGTGGCATTTACCTTGAACGCAATAGAAATCATGCTAAGTATAAATGTTAAGGCTTCACGCCGATATGTTCAGACCGGAACGATTAGTTATTGCTGTCTCTATTTATGATTATTGTTTTCATGTACTCATTCCTGTTATAGTATATGTTCCATGCCTCAGTCCCGTAAGCTGCTAGTTTATTTTATATTATCATTGGTTTGGGATGATTTTCATATGTTAGAGCATTGTGAATGGGACTGGAAGGTACTGACTGAGTGAGGCTTGAAGCCTGGTTTTGAGACAGTTACGAGGTCGGACTGCACACCGCAGCGACCTGGGAATCATGCCTTCGCTGGCTTGATATAGCGCTAGGGCTTATAGGAGCCCCTCCGGAGTCTTTACACCCCCAGTGAGCGCACAAATATTGAGGGATGGATGTTCCCTAGACATGGATCTTGCCTGAGTATTATGTTCCGCAGATGGACCTTCTCCGTGGGGCTTATGTTCCGGAGATGGATCTTCTCCGTGGGGCTGGATCGGCCTTTTTCCTCAGTACTAGGTGACTGTGTCACTTGTGTGTAGGTAATATACGGGATGGATTTTCCTTGGGCCGGAAGGCCGTATTCTAGTACTGAGTGGACTACCTTCTGAGAGTTTGTTTACTGAGTACACATCATTCTTGATTTTATATGAATTAATGCTGATATGCAGGGCTACGGGCATGAATTGATGCATCTTGTTTATTTTCTGATATATTACTTTTATGTCCAAGTTATATAATGTTGTTCGAATTATCAGAGGTTTAGTCCGTGACTACCTCTCAGCCCGTAGTTTGGTTTCGTCATTACTGAGTTGGTGTATTCACGTTACCCTCTGCACCTTGTGTGCAGATCCAGGTACATCGGGATTTAGCTCTGGTCAGTGAGTAGCAACAGTTTTCATCAGAGTTGACGAGGTAGCAGTTGGCGACCGTGATCTTGTCGTCTCTTCCTTTTCTACCTGTCGTATTTATTTTCAAATTATGTTAGTCATTTCTTTCTGGGTTGTATTTTGTATTAGTGGCTCATGACTGTGTGACACTGGATCCGGGTTTTTGTAGGATTATAGGTTCCTGATTTTCATAAATCTGTTTTCAAATTCAAACTTACTATTATTATTGATTTCAGACTTGTTAAAAATGGTATTTCTCTGATGAGTGGCTCTAGCTTAGTTTAGATAGGTGGCTGGCCTGGTCCCACGACAGGCGACATCACGACTCTGAAATTTGGGTCGTGACAATAGGAATCCCCACTTGTTTGCTATGTGAAATGCATGGGCGTGGTGTATAGGTGTGGTGACGAGTATCTATGCACAACCCAAATTGTCTTTTAAAAATGATCCTTTCCCGTTTCCCACTTATTTCATCATTGTCTTAACTGTTATATGTTCATTATTGTTTCTATGACTATTTGGCCCGGTTGAATTGTTGTTAGTTATTGTTGTGACTATTTGGAAAGAGTATTGGTTGTTTGAGTTGGTTTCCTGGTGATATAAACATGGTTGAGAGGTTTGGTATTGTTTGTATGAATTAAAGGTATTTATATTTGATATTCCTGTTGGTTTCATGATTGAGAGGTTATTGATGAAGTTATGAGAATAATGCAGTTTATTATTTATAATTATTGCGACAAAAGTATTGTGAAAGGCTTGGCCTGAATTTGTGAAATCTTAAATAAATTGATATGATATGTCTGGTGGGAGCGGGTTGCACGCCGCAACAAGGAGTGATAAGGGTGGACACGTGGGATCGGGTTGCACGCCGCAAAAGAGTAATAAGGGTGATATTTTAGGGAGGAGCAATAAGGGAAGACAGGTGGGAGCGGGTTGCACGCCGCAATAAGGAACGATAAGGGAGGACATTTATATTTTTTTTTACTGATTTTCAAAGTAAATAAAGATTTGAAAAGCTAAATGTTTATTTTTTCCGTTTTGGTTTTTCTTGAAAAACAAAGATTTGTAACTTTCTATTTTATATTACTCTTTTCATACTTTGGCAATACTTTTATTCAAAGTTAAAGCTTGGAATTTTGAAGAGTTATTTGAGAATTGATTATAGCTGAGTTGATTTATTTTGTTACATCACTTATTTATTTGTTTGTTTAGACTTCCTGCTGGCTTTATTATTTATTGTTGTTATCGATTATACTGTTGAAGCCCGACTTAGCTTCGTCACTACTTCGCCGAGGTTAGGCTCAGCACTTACTCAGTACATAGGGTTGGTTGTACTGATACCACACTCTGTGCTCTTTTACACAGATCCAGGTGCTAGTCAGCAGTAGAGGATTTCAGGACGACCAACCGATTCATTTGGAGACACGAGGTACATCTGTCGGCATTCGCAGATTCTGAGAGTCTTCTCCTATTTTTACATACACTATTTTATATCATTCAGAACAATTACACTATTTCTTTCAACCATTATTTGTAGTATTCTTTAGTAGTTCGTGAACTGTGACACCAGACTCTAGGGTAGTTCTAGATTCATTTATATGATTAGTTTCGTGGCTCAATTTAATTAATTAATTGTTTATTTCTCTTTATTATATTGGGAATCATTCATTAAAAGCCAAAAGACTCAGTTTACTGTAGATATTTTATTATGTCTAAATGGATAAATAATGGGAGTAGTTAATCGAATTCTAACATTGGCTTGCCTATCAAGTGTGGTGTTAGGCACCATCACGATCCCTAAGGTTGGAAATTTGGGTCGTGACAACTTGGTTTCAGAGCACTAGGTTGCCTAGGTCTCACAATTCGTGAACAAGCTTAGTAGAGTCTGAAGGATCGGTACAGAGATGCCTGTACTTATCTTTCAGAGGCTATTGAGTTAGGAAACAACTCTTTTTTTAAATATTATTTCTACTTTATCGTGCGATTCTTGTATCCCAAATACTGATTAGATTCTTCTATTCTCTCATAGATGGAGAGAACACGTACTTCATCTTTTGCGGACCAGCATTCCGGTCCTCCAGCAGCAGTAGCTCCTACTAGGGGCAGTGGGTGAGGCCGCGCCAGAGGCCGAGGCAGGAGCAAGACTCAGCCCGTTGCTCAGGCAGCAACCCTAGCTGTGGAACCTCAGATTGAGATTGATGAGGGAGTTCCGGCTCAGACTGTTCCAGTGGGGCCAACTCAGGTTCCCGAGGGGTTTATTGCCACCCCGGTCCTTCAGGATGCTTTGGTCCGTTTAGTGGGCTTGATGGAGAGTATGGACCAGACGGGCACATTCCCTGTTGCAGCAGTCGTATCTCAGGCTGGAGGCGGGATCCAGACTCCTGCCACCCACACTCCAGTTCAGACCACTCCTCAAGCTCAGACTCCAGTGGCCAATCCCGTTGGGGTAATTCAACCAGTTGTAACAGTGCCACCCGCTAATGTGGCAGGCATGTCATCGGATGCTTTGTGGAGACTCGACAGGTTCATTAAGCTATTTCCTGTCCATTTCAGTGGTGCTACTTTAGAGGACCCTCAGGAATATCTGGATAGATTTCATGAGGTGTTGCGTAATATGAGTATTCTGGAGACCAATGGGGTCGATTTTGCGACTTTTCAGATGACTGGTTCCGCCAAGCAATGGTGGAGGGACTATTTTTTGACTAAGCCAGATGGATCACCTGCTCTGACTTGGGATCAATTCTCTCATCTCTTTTTGGAGAAGTTCTTACCTGTCACTACTCGAGAGGATAAACGTCGTCAGTTTGAGCGACTCCAGCAGGGTAACATGACTGTGACTCAGTATGAGACTCATTTTGTGGATCTGGCTAGACATGCTATTCTTATATTGCCCACAGAGAGGGAGAGGGTCAGAAGGTTTTTTGATGGCCTAGCTCAGCCCATTAGGTTGCAGATGGCCAAAGAAACAGGGTCCGAGATTTCTCTTCAGGATGCAGCTAATATAGATAGGAGGGTTGAGTCAGTTCTTGGGATGGGAGGTCAGGGGTCGGACAAAAGACCTCGCCATTCCGGTAGATTCAACGGTGCCTCGTTTGGGGGCGGTGATACTCGGGGTAGAGGCCAATCTTCCATGCCATTTAATTCAGTACTTCATACGTCCCATGGTGCTTCAAGAGGTCGTGGCTCTTACCTGCCTTATCCTGATCAGTCAACCCCGATCAGAGCACCTCCTCTCCAGAGTTATTATCGTGGTCAGTCGGTTCGTCAGGGTTAGCCTCAGTATCAGGATGGTTCTTATGAGTGTGGTGAGTATGGACACATTCGGAGATCTTGTCCGAAATTCTTGGGTAATCAGCCTCAGTATCAGAATTCTCGTGCCATAGTTCCGGCACCGGCTGCAGCACCACCTGCCCAGCCAACCAGGGGTAGGGGTAAGGTAGTCAAAGGTAGAGGCCAGAATGTTAGAGGTAGAGGTCAACATGCTAGAGGCAGAGGACAACCCGCTAGAGGTGGTGGCCAACCCGTTAGAGGTGGAGGACCACATGTCAGGGGTCCTTCTGGTGATGCAGTTCAGGGTGGATGGGCCCAACCCCGACTATATGCATTTCCAGCCAGGCCTGAGGCAGAGTCCTCCGACGCTGTTATTACAGGTATTATCTCAGCTTGTGATAGAGATTCTTCAATTTTTGTTGATCCGGCGTCTACTTACTCGTATGTTTCATCCTATTTTTCCTCGTATTTGAATGTTCCCCTCAATCCCTTGAGTGTTCCTGTTTCCGTGTCTACACCGGTGGGGGATGCTATCGTGGTAGATGGAGTATACCATTCGTGCATGGTAGTCATAGAAAGTCTTGAAACTAGTGTGGATCTTTTACTTCTAGACATGGTTGATTTTGATGTTATATTGGGCATGGATTGGTTGTCTCCCTATTATGCCATATTAGACTGTCACGCCAAGAAAGTTACCTTAGCATTACCGGAGTTTCCTCGATTATAATGGAAAGGGACCCCTGGTCATTCTCCCAGCCGGGTAATTTCATATGCCAAGGCTCGCCGCATGGTGGAGAAAGGGTGTTTGGCTTAATTGGTCCATATTCGTGATTTCGATGCCGAGGTTTCTTCTATAGAGTCAGTTCCTATCATGCTTGAGTTTCCTGAGGTGTTCCCTGCAGACCTTCCGGTTATGCCACCCGACATGGATATTGATTTCTGTATTGATGTGGCTCCTGGCACTCAGCCCATTTCCATTCCTCCATATCGGATGGCCCCACTATATTTGAAAGAACTAAAAGAATAGTTGCAAGACTTGCTAGATAAAGGTTTCATAAGACCTAGTGTCTCGCCTTGGGGTGCACCGGTTTTGTTTGTAAAGGAAAATGATGGGTCAATGAGAATGTGCATAGACTACAGGCAGCTGAATAAAGTTACTATCAAGAATAAATATTTGTTGCCAAGGATTGATGACCTATTTGATCAGCTTCAGGGTGCTAGAGTGTTTTCGAAAATTGATTTGAGGTCAGGCTACCATCAGCTGAAGATTAGGGCGTCCGATATCCCTAACACAACCTTTCGTACGAGGTATGTGCACTATGAATTTTTGGTGATGTCTTTTGGGCTGACTAATGCTCCAGCGGCCTTTATGGACTTAACGAATCAAGTTTTCAAGCCCCATCTGGACTCTTTTGTGATCGTGTTCATTGATGACATTCTTATATACTCCCGCAGCCGGGAAGAACATGAGCATCATCTCCGTATAACACTCCATACTTTGAGAGTTAATCAGCTGTATGCCCAGTTTTCTAAATGTGAGTTCTGGTTAGGCTCAGTAGCCTTTTTGGGTCATATCGTATCAGCTGAGGGTATTCAGGTTGATCCTAAGAAGATAGAGATAGTCAATAATTGGCCTAGACCCACCACAACTACGGAGATTAGGAGTTTCTTGGGTTTGACCGGTTACTACCGTCGTTTTGTGGAGGGGTTTTCATCCATAGAATCCCCAATGACTAGATTGAATCAGAAAGGTGCCCCATTTAAATGGTTAGATGGGTGCGAGGCGAGCTTTCAGAAGCTCAAGACAGCCTTGACTTCAGCATCGGTGTTGGTGTTACCATCAGATTCAAGTTCTTTCAAGGTGTATTGTGATGCTTCTAGAGTTGGCCTTGGAGTAGTGTTGATGCAGGATGGCAGGGTGATTACATATGCGTCTCGTCAGTTGAAAGTCCATGAGAATAATTACCCCGTTCATGACTTAGAGTTAGCGGCTATTGTTCATGCTTTGAAATTTGGAGGCATTATCTTTACGACGTGCCTTGTGAGATTTTTACTGACCATCGCAACCTCCAGTACTTATTCAAGTAGAAAGATATAAATTTGAGGCAGCGGAGGTGGTTAGAGTTGCTAAAAGATTATGATGTCACTATATTGTATCACCCAGGGAAGGCCAATGTGGTGGCCGATGCATTGAGTAGAAAGACGGCGAGTATGGGCATCCTTGCGTATATTCCAGTTGGTGAGAGACCGTTGGCTTCAGATATTTAGACTTTGGATAATCAATTCGTGAGGTTGGATATTTCACCCGGCAGTGTTCTAGCTTGTACAGTAGCTCGGTCTTCTCAAATTGATCGTATCCGAGAGCGGCAGGATGATGACCCATATTTGGCGGTCCTTAGGGACACAGTTTAGCACGGGGATGCCAAGAAGGTTACAGTTAGAGATGATGGCGTTTTGAGGATGCAGGGTAGATTGTGTGTGCCTAATGTTGATGGCATCTGTGAGTTGATCCTTGAGGAGGCTCAAAGCTCCAAGTATTCTATTCACCCAGGTGCAGCAAAAATGTACCAAGATTTGAAACAACATTATTGGTGGAAAAGGATGAAAAAGGACATTGTGGCTTATGTGGCTCGTTGCTTAAATTGTTAGAAGGTAAAGTATGAGCATCAGAGACCTGGTGGTTTGCTTCAGCAGATAGAGATTCCTGAGTAGAAGTGGGAGCGTATCACTATGGACTTCGTTGTTGGGCTTCCACGGACTCAGAGGAAATTCGATGCGATTTGGGTTATTGTGGACAGGCTGACTAAGTCAGCACACTTCATTCCTGTGGCCAGTATTTATACTTCAGAGTGGTTGGCTGAGTTGTATATTCGGGAGATTGTTCGCCTTCATGGGGTACCCGTGTCTATCATTTATGATCAGGGTACGCAGTTTACTTCGCACTTTTGGAGGGCAGTTCAGCGTGAGTTGGGTACCCGAGTAGAGTTGAGTACAACATTTCACCCTCAAACTGACGGACAGTCCGAGCGTACCATACAGATATTGGAGGACATGCTCCGCACTTGTGTTATTGATTTTGGAAGTTCATAGGATCAGTTCTTGCCATTAACAGAGTTTGCTTATAATAATATTTATCAGTCGACCATTCGGATGGCTCCTTATGAGGCGTTATATGGTAGACGCTGTAGATCGCCAGTTGGATGGTTTGAGCCGGGAGAGGCTCGGTTGTTGGGTACAGACTTAATTCAGGAGGCCTGAAATAAGGTCAAGATTATTCAGGAGAGACTCCGTGCAACTTAGTCTAGGAAAAAGTGTTATGCCGATCGTAAGGTTCGTGATGTGGAATTTATGGTTGGAGAGAGAGTATTGCTTCGTGTGTCGCCCATGAAGGGGGTTATGAGATTTGTGAAGAAGGGTAAGTTGAGCCCTACGCATATCGGGCCGTTTGAGATTCTTGATAAATTGGGGGAGTAGCTTATAGACTTGCATTGCCTCCAGGGTTATCCTCAGTTCATCCGGTATTCCATGTGTCCATGCTCCAGAAATATCATGGTGACCCGTTCCACGTGTTAGATTTCAGCTCTGTCCAGTTGGACAAAGACTTGACATATGAGGAGGAGCCAGTAGCTATTTTGGACCGGTAGGTTCGCCAATTGAGATCTAAAAGTTTTCCTTCGGTTCGAGTGTAGTGGAGAGGCCAGCCCGTTGAGGCAGCTACTTGGGAGTCAGAGTTAGACATGCAGAGTAGATACCCACACTTGTTCGCCACTTCAGGTAATTTTCTATGTTCGTTCGAGAACGAACGTGTGTTTTAGAGGTGGAGATTGTGATGACCCAAGGGGTCATTTTATAAAATTAGAATCTGTTCCATGTTTAATAGCTATAAAAAGACTTAAATTAAATACCTTGATTTGCATGCGCAGTCCGGGCGTGAAACTGGAAAGCTTTTATGTGGAAATATAAGAAATAGTGATTTTTAGAATTTAAATTTGATAAAAGTTGACTTTGATCAACATTTTGAGGAAACGGATCTGAATCTATGTTCCGACAATCTCGGGAGGTCCGCAGTAAAATATGGGACTCGGGCGCATGCTCGGAAACGAATTCCGAGGTCCCAAGCCTTAGAAATTAATTTTTGAAAGAAATTATTTTGCTGAACTGTTTGTGAATTAAAGAAAAGAAATAATGCAAAAAATCATTGGTATCGGGCCCGTATTTTTTTTGGAGCCCGGTACAGCTTTGTTATGATATTTAGAGGTTAACTGTGAAATTTGGTGAAAAACGGAGTTCGTTTGACGTGATTCGGACATCCGGTTGAGAAACTATGAACCTTAAGAGTTTTTGATGAAAATGATGAGTTTTGAGGTTTAATTCATAAATTTACATGTTGTTTTCATGATTTTATCGCACGAGCGAGTCCGTATGATGTTTTTAGACTTGCGTGCATGTTTTGTTTAGAGCCCCGAGGGCTCGGGTGAGTTTCGGATAGGCCACAAGATGATTTTTTTGCACTTAAATAACTGCTGGTTTTTCAATATCTGGTGTCCAGGTTTTTGTACTATGCAATTGCATAAATACAACCGCGATCGCATAGTGTAGTCTTCAGGAGCCCAAAACTTGCACTGTGCGACCGCAGGAGCAGGTGTGCGATCGCACTGCACCACCTGGACTGTGCTGTGCGATTGCTCAGTAAACACCGCGATCGCATAGCTTTAAAAATTAGGCCTGGGGGAGGGGAGGTCATGCCCTGTGCGATTGCACTCTTTCTACTGCGATCGCACAACCCAATTATTCCTTACCCTGTGCGATTGCACATCTTTATCCGCGATCGCACAGTTGCCCAACCCAGCTAATATAAATATCTGTTAAAGAACGGGCAGAACACTTTCTTCTCTAAATTTTCGAAGTTCCAGCCCTAAAAATAATTTTTGTTCAGCAATCTTCATCCCCAATTCATAGGTAATCAATTTCAAACTTTGGTCTTTCAATTCCTTACTATTTTGTATCACTTTTAAAGCAAAAATAAAGGATTTTCATGGTAAAAATCTAGGTTCTGGGTAGAATTAGGGAGTTTTTTTAAAATCTAATTTTTATATCAAATTAAGATCGGATTTCAAAACTAATAGCATATTTGGGTTCGTGGGTGAATAGGTGAACGTAATTTGGTCCAAACCCCGAGTTTAGACCAAGCGGGCCCGGCGTCGGGTTTTAACTTTTTTTGAGAAAACTTAGGAAAAATTATATTTTTCAATAAAGTTAGTTCCTTTAGCATTATTTAATGATATTGAGTTAATTTTGATTAGATTCGAGCAATTTAGAGGTGAATTCAAAGGGAAAAGCAATAATTGAGCAGTGAGTGGCCTACTGAATTGAGGTAAGTGTTTGGTCTAACTTTGGCTTGAGGGAATAGGACTCCCCACTGGTTTGTTA